>CAUYRH010010651.1:0-75992 GCA_963574655.1 Perodicticus potto
TGCCATAAGCTGTGATCCTTATTCTCTCCACCCCCAGTTTTGCTCCTTCTGTAGACTTTCTCATCTTTGTTCATGGGACCTCATGCTTCTAGTTGCTCCGGCAAAAATCTTGGGGTAGTGATTCTTCTTCATCTCACTCGCATGCAATCTGTCCGCAAATTCTATTGGCCGTTCCTACAAAAATATATCCTGACATTAAGAAGTTATTACCACCATTAGGACTATCACTCTGATATGGTCCAAGCTATCACCATCTCTTGAGACAGAGTCTCGCTATGTCACTCTCCGTGGAGTGCTATGGAGTCATACCTCACAGCAACCTCCAACTCTTGGGCTCAAACAATTCTCTTGTCTCAGTTTCCCAAGTAGCTGGGACTACAGGCACCCACCATAATGCCCAGATATGTTTTTATTGTTGCAGTTGTCATTGTTTTTTAGCTGGCTCGAGCTGGGTTCAAACCTTCCAGCCTTGGTGCATGTGGCTGGCGCTGTAACCACTCAGCTACGGATGCTGAGCCCCTAAAGTATATTCTTAACATGGAAGCCAGAGTAACTCATTTAAAGAATGACTCAGGTCATGGCATTTACTTTTTTTTTTTTTTTTTAAATCTTCCAGTATTTTTCCATTTCATTAAAAAAAGCCTAGTCCCCCAGACCTTAAGTTTAGGGCTCATAACCTCAGCACTACTGACATTTTAGGCCTGATAATTCTTTGTTGGGGGATGGAGGGTAAATGTCCTGTCCATTATAGGATGTTTGGCTGCATCCCTGACCTCTACTCACTAGATGGTAATAACACCTCATTTCCATTTGTGATAATCGAAACCATCTCTAGGTAGTGCCAGGAATCCCTGTCAGGTGCAAAATTTTTCTGGTTCAGAGCTGCTGTCTGACCTGACCTGTCCTGATCCCTAGCTGCCTCTCTGACCTCATGTCCTCCTATTTCCTGCTCAACCCCTCCGCTTCAGCCACTGGTCTGTTTACTGTGTCTACAACCACACCATGGCCGCTCCTATTGCAGTACTTTTGTTCTGTTCTTGATGCACAAGTAATTTCCTCATAGTCCGAGTTTTTTCCTGACTCTCTCATTTCCTCCAGAAAATGTATCCAAATGTCAGTTTCTCAGTGAGGGTTCCTCTGGCCATTCTAGCTAAGATACAAACTTCTTCTCCACCATTCCTGTCTCCTCCTGTGCTTATTACTTTCTTCTTAGTACTTATCATTATCTAACATGACAATCATTTCATTGATTTTCTTAAGTAAATCAGTAAAATATTTTTTCTCTCCCAATAAAATGGTAGCCAGTTGAAAGTAAAGTTTATTTTATTATTCCTCTTCACTACTGTATCTCTAATGCCTGAAACATTCCCTCATCTATAGCAGGAAACAAATGTATTTGTGAAATGAATGAATAAACGCAAAGCTCCTGGTGCATGTTAAATACTCCACAAACAGTAGTTCTTATTATTTTATCAAGTAAATGCTTTTTGTGAAGCAGGTTTACATAAACACAACAAAAGATTCTGCCCACAGAAGTTTGCACAGTATTAAACACAAAGGTAAATAATTAAGAACGTACTTAGGGCTCAAGGAAGTAATCATTCAAGGAAAGGCAAGTGAGTGCTGTAAGGATTGAGGGTGGAACATGAGTTAGGAGTAGGGGAAGGGGAGATGGCTTTTCAGAGGAGGAGCAGGGGCTTCACCTGACTAGATGAGCTCCTAGTAAAGTTCAGGAGAGCTGTTTTAAAAAAGATGCTGATGTTGAAATCTGTATGGTGGATATGGTGTCCATGCAAAAAGGGCCAGAGTTGAGCACATTTTAACTGTGTTTGGGGGATAGTGAAGACACACAGAAATGTTCTCCATTGTCCCATCAATTTCCTTCCCACTTATCTTGAGATCTTTTCAGAGTTTTTATGTTTGCCTTGAATTTAACCTAAATATCTCTTTCTTTGGTAAGAGAGATGGACTGTGGCTAAAAGGACGCAACTATCTCTTGTGCCTCTCTCTCTAGGGAAAGGCGGTACTAGATGCTTCAATAACCCAGCCCCAAGTTTTCAGGCCCAGTGGGTGTTCTGCTTCTCCCTAATGAATGTGCCCCATAGGTCAGATTGGGGACTTCCTGAGCCCTTTACCTCCCATCTTTGTGTTTGCATTTCTCTTTGCTTCAGTGAAATGCCCTGTTGTTTCCTCTCCCCTGAGCCCTTACTCAACCCTCAAGGCTCAGCACAGGCTCCATCTCCTCCAGGGAGCCTTTTCAGGCGTTCGCTTACAGTTTGTATTACCACGTGTGACCTTTCTTACATACTGCTTTTCATTCTTAGTTCAAAAGTGATTTTCTGATTATGAGGAAAATATATACTGATTATGGAAAACTTGGAAATATGGAGAAGTAGAAAGAAGGAAAAAGCCTATCCATAATTCAAACAACCAATTTTAATGTATTCCCTTTCTCACCCCTGTTCCTTTAATTTTTTAATTTTTTAAATTCTTTTTATTTTTATTTTTTATTAAATCATAGCTGTGTACATTAGTGCAATCATGGGGGACAGTGTGCGGGCTTCATATACAATCTGAAATATTTTCATCCAACTGTTCAACATAACCTTCATGGGATTTTTGTTCCTTTAATTTTTAACATTAGTTAAGTGCATTATGGCTTCTGTAAGTTTACTTTTTGCAGTTTGATTTAGTTATATGACATTATAATGAAAGACATTTACATGATTACAAATTTCTTGTAAACATGAAAAATATAATTATATTTATTGATCATCTGCTAATGAACAGACACTGTAGCATGCACATGACACATGCAGACTCAATTTGTCAATTTATGATAGTTTTCTTAGCTGTTACCCATTTCTTTGGTAACTAAGTTATTTTAATTTTCTTAAAAAGTATTAAAATAACATTTCAAGAAACAATGCATTTTCTGTATTTTTACCTTTTTATTTAGGAAAGAGGGAAATAGAATGATTGTATTAAGTGTGTCCCTAGAATCACTGGAGTCTGTCTATCTATCTACCATCTGTCTGCCCATCATCTATTTGTATGTTTACCCCTCCAGCGATGAGGTAGAAAGAATATATGCTTTGAAGACAGAGAGAACCGGGCTTGATGATGCCTAACTTTGAATGATGCATTTGACATCTGTGAGCATCAGTATCCCCATCTGTGATTTGAGTATAATACCTGCCTTAAGGCAAGGTTGCTGTGTAGATTAGAGATGACGTATGCAAAACTCCCGACACATAGTGGGAGCTCAGTATATGTCAGCTTTTCAAAAGAGTTGTGCTTGTGTCTACTCATATCAGCTGTGTACAGTGGAAACATTTATCTGCCATCTTGCAGACATCACTATTCTCATTCTGTTAAATTTTTGCCTGATTGACAGGTGAAAAATTTAATTCTATTTTATTTTCATTATTATTTTAAAGCTTTATTGTAGACATCACTTTCTGCACCACCTACATCTAAAACTTCATGCCTCTAGGCACAGGGCCAGGTCTACCAAGCTCTACCTGTTCTAGCTGCTGTGTACTTGGCCATGCTTGCCTTGTGCTAACCTACCTCTTGATGACTATAGGCTAGCCACATAGGCTTCCTCTCTTTTCCTTAAATATGCTAAACTCTTGCACATGCTGTTTCTTCTTCCTAGAATACATTATCCCTCACTTGTCCAAGACTGGCTCCTGCTCATCTTTCAGAACGTATCTCAAGTAGGAGTAGAGGCCTCAAACCTAGAGCTTAGGTTGAGTTAAGGAGAGGCCAATGAGAAAAGGCATGGCAAGAAGTCAGGTGAGAAATACTGTGGATGGTGGAAGATGTGTGCCTCCTAAGGACAAGTGATAGCTTGGGCTATTCACCATCCAGAAGGAGTTAGCATTAAATATTTGCTATGGTGAAAGGAAATCTGCCAAATTATAGGGCACTAGTCAAGTATGACATTTTCTATCTATTAACTTGTTTCTCACTCCTCCCTTTCTATCCCCAATTTTGGAGGGCTAAAGGCAATCTGGTGAGTCTGGGAGGAGCATAGAAGCCATACTTCTACCAATTCCCACCATAGACGTGCCCTGTTTGAAAGAGAAAAGAAATTCAGAATACTGATTATTATAGGATTTTGGTCATTTTATATACTTACGTACATTCCTGGTACAAAGGGTGACCAGAGGAGGCCCCACATAGCTGGTTTCCCAGGTAGTGAAGGAATGGAATATAGTTGTTTTCTGTTGGAATCCCACTCTTTGTAATCCTGCTTATTCAATATACTGGTTACATTTATTTGTTTGTTGTCTCTCACCTACTAGAATGTAAACTACTCTGGGAGGGCAGGTACATGGTCTATCTTCAGTTTGGGCAGGGGCTGGGTTTGAACCCAACACCTCTGGCATATGGGGCCGGTGCCCTACTCCTTTAGGCCACAGGCACTGCCTTTTTTTTTTTTTTTGAGACAGAGCCTCAAGCTGTTGCCCTGGCTAGAGAGCTGTGGCATCACAGCTCACAGCAACCTCCAACTCCTGGGCTCAAGCGATTCTCCTGCCTCTGCCCCTTTTGGTTGCAGCCGTTATTGTTGTTTGGCAGGCTTGGGCTGGATTCAAACCCACCAGCTCAGGTGTATGTGGCTGGTGCCTTATTCGCTTGAGCCACAGCTGTATCCTCAATGGCCATAAATTTGGATTGCTAAAATTTCTTCTTTATTATTGCATTTGAAAGTACTTTGTGAAATAGAGTTAGGAATTATTATTGCTGTATTTTTTGTATTTAAACACAGTTAAGAAAACTTTATGGGGGTAGAATTTACATACAATAAACTGTATCTATTTAAAAGATACAATCCAGTGAGTTTCGACAAATACATATATATTCTGTGAAATCACAGCCACAATCAATATACAGAATATTTTTATTACTCCTAAGAGATATTTTTGTCCCCTGTAAAGGAGCTTTAACCCCAGGCAACCACTGGTCTTTTTTCTGTCACTACAGTTTTCATTTTCTACAACTCCATATTATGGATAGTAATTACATGCTCTTCTGTAAACATTTCATTTAGTATCATGCTTTCAAGATTCATCCACATTGTTGCAGGTAGCAGTAGTTCATTCCTTTTTATTGCTGAGTAGTATTCCATTATGTGGATATACCACATTTATAAAATCTATTCTCCTGTTAGAGAACATTTGGATTCTTTCCAGTTCTTGGCCATTATGAATAATTGCTTTTGATCGACTTAGTAAGTAAGCTTAGCTAACAGGTGAGAAGGTGGTAGAGGGATTGTATTGCTCAAAGCAGCTTTTCTTATATAAGAAAGGTAATAGAATGCTCTGTGAAGTTGCAGGGTGAAGAAGTGATAACCTCAGAATTTGGAGGAGAATCTGCTTCCCTGAATTAATTGTTTGGTAGATGAAGATATCTTCAAAGGTAGAAACTTTGACTATTATTATTGTAATTGAAGTGTGGAGCATACAGAGAAGCAAAAGTTCCATCATCGCGTCCCTGTCACGCCGTCTCTTCTTGGTCTGCGCAGACTCTTCTTTCCCTGTTACAATCTGTGGACAATGCCATAAAGTTTCGCCCACTACGTGGCCATTCTGTCCACCCTTCAGCTCCAGCCCTTGGAAAGCACTCCCACTTTCGCATCTCCGGCTCTGTCCTTCGCTTTCCTTAAGTATTTTATCTCATTCATTCTTCTTTCCACTCTTATTTATCCCCAGTCTCCTCGCTTTGCTTTTCCCTTTCCTCTCTTCCTCTTTGTCTTGTCTCCTTCCTTGCTCTTTCAAAGCGTTCTCTGGCTGTATCTGAAGCTCAACCAGCTCCCCAGAGCTTCCCGTTTTATTTCATCCCTCAGCCCACGTTTGCTGAAGGAATAAAAATCGCAGTGAGATCCTCCAGTTCTGTGGAAGCCACTCGGGGCTCCGAGTTAAGGGTTAAGATCACAAAGATCGGACCTCCAACAAATCCTAGAGGGGACAAGGAGGTGGACCAGGGGTTGGCTGAGGGAGAGGCGGGGCTTCCGGCGGAACCTAAGCGTCTCGGTGGCAGCGGTGACGCGTTTACAACTGGCTTTTGAACTTCCCTGGCTCCTGGTGTCCTCTTAGGGTGGTGGGTTTAGGCTGGCAGAATTAAGGATCACCGTTAGGTTTCGTTAACTCAAGGATATCTCAAGAGCTCACATCTTAGCTACTCGTAAAAGCGTGCTGCAACGGGCCCATTTTCTGGGCGCGAAAGCTGAGGAATCAGAGGACTTGCTCCTGGTGACAGTGTTATGTATGGATGTGGTGTAATAGGTGTGAGCAGTAAGAAAGGTGATTTTTTTTTTTTGTGTGTGTGTATTGGAAAGAAACATTCAGTCGTGAGGCTATTAGAAGAAGAAAGAAAAACCCTGAGGAAAAAATAAATTACTTTGAGGGGGGCTTGGATAATTTCTTTTTGATGTTTGATGTTTTGAAATATTTTTGGACTACTTGACATATGTAGAGGTTAGAGAGTTTTGGTAATTAGGAGAGGGCAAGATTGCAAGAGTGTCATTTAATGTAGAGTTATAAGGAGATATGTATTTATTTATATTTTTGAGATGTAGTCTTCCTGTGTTGGCTTCAAATTCCTGCACTTACGATATCTGCCTGCCTCAGCTTCCCAAGTAGCTGGAATGACAGGCACGTGCCATGGCACCTAGCCCGAATTATATTTTGAAAACAGTTTTGGATTCAAAGCCAAATTGAATAAAAAGAGCAAAGATTTCTTATATACCTTCTTCCTGCTATAATGGACTCTTCTACTATGAACATCCCACACTGGGTATGGGTGTGGTAATTTGTTACAACTAATAAACTTACACCGACGCATCATTATCACCCAAAGTACATGGTTTATATTAGGACTCGCTCTTGGTGGTGTGCATTCTTTGGGTTCGGACAAATGTATCATAGTATATACCAAATAGTTTGCCCTAAAAATCCTCCATGCCCCTATTTATCCTTCCCTCCCCCTATTATTATACTCCCAGCAATCACTGGTCTTTTTACTACCTTCATAGTTTTGCCTTCTCTGTAAGAGTTTTAAGGGTGTTGGATCAGGAGAGGGTAGAAGTTAGAGCAAAAGAAGGACAAATAAAATGTTGAGTGATTAAAAATACAGAAATGGGTCAGTGAAAGCAAGAAAAATGTTGGAACAAAGTTCAGGAAAAACATGAGTATTTTAAAGGGACATAGGGATGGGATGTACTGGGTGATATCAGTAAATTAAAAAAAGTCATTGGAATTTAAAATGGAAGTCATAGGGCTTCCATTCTTCTGTCATCTCTGCTCTTTCTTTTAGTGGTTTCTCTGGTTGGAGCTAGGCCCAACTAGCTCCCCAGAGCTTCTGATTTAGTGGGAATTCTAGGATATCAGGTATTAAAGTATTCAGTATGATACTAAGAAAGACTACAGAAGGCTTGAAGAAGAATGGGAATTCAATAGAAGAGTTGAGTGGCGTTCAGAACAAGCACAGGAAATTCCCTGAACAGGCCTGGAAAAATGGGGTTCAGTCATCTGTTTAGTGGACTATTCAAGGAAAACCTATGGCTAGCCTGTTGGACATTATTCTGTATTGGCAAGTTCTTACAGATCTGCATTTTCTTTCCCAGATTTGTTGCTTTTTTCACCTGATCCATATGAGGCATTGTTTGTGGCAATACAACTACTCATAGGCCCTAGAATTATCTAAGATGAACTATAGAGACAATAGCATTGGAGAGCAACCCAAGACTCCAAGTACTGCTTTCTGTTCTTGATCTCAACCTGGCATCCTGGTTCCCTTAGAAAGGGTCATGTTGATCACTTTTTGATTTCTTTGGAGTACTGATGGAATGCTTCAGACTGGCTGAAAGAAAGAACTAAAGGAATTATGATTGGTTTACTTACTATAGAACACCACTGAAGAAGCCCAAGAATGCAAAGAAAGCATATCCAGTGTTGGGGAGGAACTGAGAAAGAGCCAAGTACCTGAGAAGACCTAGTCAGGCCATCCTAGAAACAGGAAGACTTCCCCACCACCCCCAATTCCCATTTATTTTTGGCTCTTCAGGGCAATGCCATCTTTTCAATACGAAAAAAAGCAAGTTCAACACAAAATAGAAATCTGAAGTGTAGAATAGGACAAAACCAAGGGTTGGGAGGAAAAAGACAACAGCAAAGGAGGGTGTCCTGTCCCCTCTCTCTGGAATGACCCATTTAGGTGGCAGTGCATATCTTCCCACATAAGTGAGGGATGTTATTACTTTCATTGTGGGTAAGAAAATGTGGGTAGGAGGAGGGCAGTTTTGGAGGCTTAGGAACTGAGGCTGGTCTCTCTCCCCTCCTGATCCTCTTCTCAAATCAGGGAAAAGAAGAAATCCAATGTATGAGTGAGGTGAAGTGTAAGAGGGGAGCATCCCACTTGACTGGGGCAAAACCCATCAAAGGAGCTTGGAGGGAGATTGAAAATGAAAATACTGTTAATACCTCTCTCGAAGCCTTGAGACAGAACCTGTAAATTCCTGTAAGTTATCACTAAATATTCTGGATTTTTTCTCTCCAAAACTATTCTAGAATGGAAAAATCCACTCCCTTCCTTGGAATTACTCCTATCTGCTACCTTCTACTCCCCCACCTCTTGTTACTACTTGGGCTTTGGAAGATGGTCATCATCTGCATTTTCAGCACCCATTTGGGAACAGGAAGACTTAAAAGAGAGAGGATAAAGGGTGAGATCACACTTGAGGTCCATCTTTGAAGGGTCAGGAGAAAACAACTAATTGCAGAACACAAATGTTCTCACACAGTAAATGAGAAAATCTCACGAATGTTATGTCGAATAGGCGGATGAAATTATCTTAGATTGTATATGAAGCCTGCACACTGTACTCCATGATTGAACTAATGTACACAGTTATGGTTCAATAAAAAAAAAAAAGAAATTCAGTTTTGATCGATAATATGCGCGCATGGCCCAGACCTCAACAGGCATAAGAGGCGTGCAGGGAAGTGAATCCTTCTTCCCTCCTGCCCCAAGGATACCACCCCACTCATTTCTTTCAGTCTTTTCCCCCTAAAATCAATTTCCTTGATCTGATCTCAGTTCTTTCTTGATGCAGCTCTCACGACCAAGGGATCAGAATTGACAGGTGAGGAGAATGAACAAGCCATGCTGGCTGGTGGTCATGATGACAGCTGAGTGAGAGGAGGCATTCTGGCCGGTGGGGGTGGGGTCACTGACGGAGGCTTGGAGGCTCTGATCACGTCTGCAGCGGCTTGGGCTCACATCTTTTCTGCTTCCTCCTCATGGCCCCCACCTACTTCTGCAGGGGCAGGGACCCTATCAACTGTGGCTGAGGCAGCAGCCTGCAATCTCTCTCCCCTTGGGTGCAGGTCCGGGACACAAAGGAGGTAGGCAGGGTTTTCTTCCAAAAGTGTCTGACCAGGCTCCGACTTTGGTGCTAAAAGGGACCCTGCGGGTTGAAGACAATGATTTGTTATTGTTATTGTTTAATATTCATTAAGTGCCTGTAATGTGTTGGATGACATTGAGAAAGATTCATAGCTGGTGAAATTAAACTGAGCTCAGAGCTGGCCTGGTGCCTCTGGGTCCCTGGCAGGCCAAGTTCTGGTTTCTCCTATTTGTCCACAGCAGCAAGGATCTCACAAACCAGCAAAGAGAACCCCCCCACACACACACCAACACACACCTGGCTGAGAATGCTCCTTACAAGAGGCATTGCTTCTCATCTTTCCTGGGGTTAAACAGGAGACAGTGATACTGTTACTCTCAAGAACCAGAGAGCTAGAGAGGGAAGGTGACCCCAAAAGGGGAGCAAACAATTGGTGCAAACTACATCCTTGAGCCTAATCTATGACATCAGCAACTTGCAACTTGGGCTTCAGTTCTCCCTTTTCCCTGTTGCGATGCTTTCTTCCTCACACACAAGGCTCCTCACTCTTATTCCACTTTCAAGATCACCTCCCAGGTAGCAAACTTATACTCATTCATACTAAAGAGTAATTGGTTGATAGCAAACATCATGGTGTTCTTAGCATGTGTCAGGCATTATGGTACGTGTTTTACCTCTATTATTTCACTTACTATGCCAAACATCATGGTGTTCTTAGCATGTGTCAGGCGTTATGGTACGTGTTTTACCTCTATTATTTTACTTACTATCCCCAACAAGCCATTAGCTGGGTTTTTTAAATGGGTCACACAGTGTTAAGGCTTTCCAGTGTTAAGTCCCTCCAGTGTTAAGTCCTCCAGTGTTAAGTCCCTCCGGTGTTAAGTTCTCCAGTGTTAAGTCCCTCCAGTGTTAAACCCTCCATTGTTAAGCCCTCCAGTGTTAAGGCCTCCAGTGTTAAGTCCCTCCAGTGTTAAGGCCTCCAGTGTTAAGTCCCTCCAGTGTTAAGGCCTCCAGTGTTAAGTCCCTCCAGTGTTAAGTCCTCCAGTGTTAAGTCCCTCCAGTGTTAAGGCCCTCCAGTGTTAAGGCCCTCCAGTGTTAAGGTCCTCCAGGGTTAAGCCCCTCCAGTGTTAAGTCCCTCCAGTGTTAAGGTCTCCAGTGTTAAGCCCTCCAGTGTTAAGCCCTCCAGTGTTAAGTCCTCCAGTGTTAAGGTCCTCCAGGTTTAAGTCCTCCAGTGTTAAGGTCCTCCAGGGTTAAGCCCCTCCAGTGTTAAGGCCCTCCAGTGTTAAGGCCCTCCAGTGTTAAGCCCTCCAGTGTTAAGTCCTCCAGTGTTAAGGCCCTCCAGTGTTAAGGCCCTCCAGTGTTAAGTCCCTCCAGTGTTAAGGCCTCCAGTGTTAAGCCCTCCAGTGTTAAGTCCCTCCAGTGTTAAGCCCACCAGTGTTAAGGGCCTCCAGGGTTAAGCCCCTCCAGTGTTAAGGCCCGCCAGTGTTAAGTCCTCCCGTTTTATGGTCCTCCAGGGTTAAGCCCCTCCATTGTTAAGGCCCTCCAGTGTTAAGTCCTCTAGTGTTAAGGCCTCCAGTGTTAAGGCCCTCCAGTGTTAAGGCCAGAGGAGCCAAGGTGTTCAGCCACTACTTGCCGCATTATATTTATCACACCTGAGAAAGTTTATCCTTTAACAAAGCAGAACAGCTTTAGGCTGGGGAGTTCCTGGCTGAGCATTAGAATCACCTCGGGGCTTTAAATACTACCAGTCCAGAGCTCCTCTCCTGAGATTTGGATTTAACTGGTGGAAGAGGGAGACAAGCATTGGTGACTCTGATGGGACCCCCTTCCTGCTAATGGGAAGGTGAGACAGAGGGGCAGTGAACACTGGGAATGGAGTAAGGGGTGTGTTTGCTGAGGTGCGGGGGTCAGCTCTGACTGTAGGTACTAAAGAGAGCTGGTCTTGGCCCAGATGAATTAACTATGCTTCCAAGTGGTCTCCTCTGGGCCAGCTGAAATTCTGGAGCCCAGGGACCAATTTGCCAAGGCAGCGTCCTCAGGGTGGCTTTCAAAGGGATGTATATCATGGACGGCCCCAGGCCCTGACCCTATTTTTTCCCTGCACAAGCCAGTGGCTGGCTTGACTGGAGCAGCTCTGCAGAGCTCTAAGGCCCCTGGGAGGGGCTAGAGGGAAGAGGCAATTCTGAGGAGACGGGGAGGGGGGTAAGGACACAGCACTGAAGAGCAGGGGAGGGGGACAGTTGGAGTCTTTGGCTTTGTGCTGCTATCACAAGACTGCTCTCGTGGCGTGGGGAATATCCAGTGCAGATGTGGTTTTCCCCAAGGGCATGGCATGTGCCCTCACTAGGTGAACCCCAGCAGGGCAGGGCTGGTTGTTCCTAGTCTGCCCCCTTTGTGTTGTGAAGGGACCTTGTGCTTTGAGAGTACATCTTGTTCAGCTTTGCACCTCTACCCCCATGCTCAGCACAGAGCCTGACGCAGAGCAGATGCCCAAGAGGGGCACCCACTGTCTTAGCTTGCATGGGGCTGAGGGGTTTCCCAGGATATGGAAATTTCAGTACTAAAATGGGAAAAGGATTGGACAAACTAGAACAAACTGGCCACCTTAGTGCCCAAGGGAGCCTCAGAAGCAAGATTCTCAAGTGACAGGTGTTGGCTTCACCAAGGCCCCAAAGCTGCTGTACATACAGTTGGCATAGCTCGTCCGGAGGTGTCTCCCACATAAAGACCTGCCGTGGTCATCAGCCCCACCAATTGTTTCCCATTTCTTCTGATACAAAGGAAATACACTATATGGGTGGTGGGAGAGGGGGAAAGGGAAGCAAAGTTTTAAGCCAGGAACTGAGAGTCATCAGGGCAATGTGGGAAATTCACCTTCACTTCCAACTAAGAAGAGAGTAATGTTTGCAAAACAAGAGCTGGCTGCAAGAATGGGACAGAAAAGTAGTCCTGGGCACAGTGTAGATTTATGAGCAAAATGATAACTGCTCTCTTTGGAATACTTGTTTTGTGCTAGGTGATGTAATAAGTTTCATTTTTTTTAAACATTTATATGAAAAATACAGAAAAACACCAAGTAAAAATGTCCTATAATCCCACCACTATTCTGGGGTGGTGACCATGATCACATAAAGGAAGATAGAAGAGTCCCCTGGGTTCACCTGAGCCCTGCAGTGTTACATTCCAAATGGACCACAGATAGCAGGTTTGAGGCCTGTCCTCCCCGACTTTCTCTGCTATGACACATGGACACAGATGCCCCCAGGTCTACACAGACATGTCTTTACAAATGGAATCAATCTGTACATTTTGGTTTGTAACTGTTTTAAAAAAAATCCCATATATAGACATTCTTCTTTCCAGATCATTGAATACTGATCTGTTGTGTAGCGTGCCGGTGTATAAATGTAACATAATTTTTCTACCATTTCCTTATTGGTAATTTACTCAGATATTATTATTATAATTTTGGTATACCAATGCCTCATTAAACCTTTTTTTACATATCTTTAGCATGTGTACAAACCCTTCTGTTGAATATATTCTTAGAAGTGTCTGGATCAGAATTCATCCGTATTTTTATCTTTGTAAATATTGCAAAATTGACATCCAAAAGGGTAGGACCAATTAGTTTTTCTGACTCCATTTTTCTATACTCTTTCCATGATTTGACGTTATTATATTTTGCTGAACCTATGAGTGGAAAGTGGTGTTTTGTTGTCTTAATGTGCATTTTGCTGACTGTCTTTTGATATAAGCTTGGACATCTTTTTGTCTCTTTATTGAACATTTGAATTTCCTCTTCTGTTCATATCTTCTACGAAGCTTTTCTATGAAGTCCTTGCATTTTGCTTATAAAAGTATTACAGATCTTTTTTTCAAGAGATATAAACACTTTGAGCATTATACCCCGTTATTCTTTTTTGCTTTTCAAATGAGGTTTTAATTTTGATATGGTAAAATCTGTTAATTCATTTCCGTTTTCTCTCCCTTAGGAAGAACTTCCTTACAATGTTATAAAACTATTCTCAGTTGCATTCTAAAATTTTAGGCTTTCAAAAACTACTTAGGTCTTTTATCCATCAGAAGACAGGTATCTAACTTTTTTCCTTTCAGAGGGCTCTCCTATTTTCCCAAGACTTGAAATGTCACCTTCATCATATATTAAATTCCCATATAGACTCAGATACATTTCTATACCCTCTGTGTCTTTCCATTGATCTATTTACTTATTACAATGTCATGACTGCTTGGATTAGAGAAGCTTTTTGCTACATTTTCTATTTAAAAATGATGTTTGCCATCACTGTTATTCATGTTTAAAAATTCCTTGGCAATCCTGTAAGCTTTTATAAGGATTGTACCATCCTTGCTAAATTCTTTGCCCACACTTTTACATATAAAAGAACAGTGCCAAGAAAAATCTATGAGACCTCAGAGATACCAGTAAATAGGAATTGTGGAACAAAAGGAAGGAAATCAAACCAAGGATTTTTTTGTTGTTGTATTTTACTCATGGGTGAAGTTAGCCCACAAAAACCTTTCCATCTTTTGCTTACCTTCACTATTCATCTTGGGATCTGAAAAGACTAATACATGAAAATATGACATGACTATTGCAGCTTTGAGCACCCTACCTGCCCTCCCTCCAGGCTTCCCAGTTTTTGCCCCCTCACCCCGTCCCCAAATCCAGATGAGCTGGAGATGTTCAAAGATAGAAAGGGTTGCCTTCTGTGGGGAAAAATGAGTTTCTTGTCATTGAAGGTGCCCAGCCTCTTGTTGGGGGTTTTATGGAGAATATGGGGTCCTAAGGTCTGAAGACCTGCAAGACTTTTTCTAATCCTGAGAGTCCTTGATTCTGGGACGGAGCAGTTGACGCTGTCAATGGACGGGAATAACACACAGTGCGTCTAATAGCAACAGAAGTGGACACCACAGAAGGGGAATGCAAGCCTTTCACGGGAATGCAATCTCTACCTGGAGAGAAGGTGCTGCTGGAGAGAACGACAGGGCTCCTATTTTAGGAGAGGATGAATAATACTTTTTAAAGGCAGAACACAAAACTGGCATGCGGCAAGATCCAGGAGTAAGGGAAGACTTCAACCATCTGGGCATCAGCCGGAGCCTCAGGCTTCTAAAAACAGATAAATTCTTGTCGTGCTTTGCTGACAATTTCACATCCAAAAGATGAAGGGAGAAATCAAAGAAGTAAGCTGGCAATTGACACCAGAAGAAATTTATTTGGGGGTCAGAGAAGACAATAACGCCAAAAGAAAGTGGCCCTAGTGCTGGGATCTCTGCAGCAAGAAGAGGAGCTGGGAATGAAGTGAGGGGCACGTTGTCCACACTTGAGGAAAAGCATGTGTAAAACGGTCAGGAGAAGAGGTGTGACTCTTGACCTCTCAAAGCCTAAAACATTGATGTGGGTTACAAAGGCAGTAGGTTCCACAATGCCGGTCTGTCTGTGCCATTGTAAATTACCCTAAGAGAAGGAGATGGACAAGCCTCTGAAAGGACGGCCTACAAAAGAGGCAAGGAGGGGCTGGATTAGTCAGCTTCTCCTGAAACAGACCAATGGGATGGGTACACACACATACACGCGCGCACACACACTTTAAGGAATCAGCTCACACGTGGGCACTGGCAAGTTCAAAATCTACAGGACGGGCCTTTAGTTTGGAGATTCAATAAGAGCCCATATTGTGGTTTTATGTCTGAATCTGCAGGGCAGCAGGCCTAAACTCAGGCAGGGTCCCTATTTTGCAGTCTTGAGGCAAATTTGTGTATGTTGGGGAACCTCGACCTGTGCTCCTAAGGCCCTCAACTGATTGGATGAGGCCCACTCATATTGTGGGGCTTAATCTGCTTCACTCAAAGTCTGCTAATTTCAATGTTAGTCACATCTAGAAATACCTTCACTGCAACATCTAGTGTGGTGTCTGACCAAGCAACTAGGCGCCACAGCTCAGCCAAGTTGACACAGAAAATTAATCATTACAAGGAGCATATGGCCAAGGGCAAATGCAAGGACACTGCGGTCCTGTCCGATGAATCCTAGGAAGGCTGATGCTGAGAAAGAGCTCAAGGGCCATCAGGAGACCCCAGTGGGGGCACTTGCAGATGAGCATCCAGTAGTTAGATGGTGCCTTAGTCTGTTTGGGCACTATAATAAAATATCACAGATTGTGGGGCTTATAAACAACAGACGTTTATTTCTGGAGGCTGGAAAGGCCAAGACCGAGGCACTGGCAGGTTTCATAAGGCCCTGCTTCCTGGTTCATAGACACCAACTTCTCTGGCTGTGTCCTCGTGGTGGAAGGGGCAAGGGAGCTTGGTCAAGCCTCTCATCAGGATAGGAACACCCTCATGACAGAATCACCTCCCACAGGTCCCACTTCTAAACATCATCACGTTCCAGATTAAGTTTTAACATATGAATTTGGGGGGAATACAAACATTCAGACTGGTGCAGATGGGGTGCTCATTATAATAGGGTGATCGCTCGTCTTGCTTCTTTATCAAGGAGAAATGTCTCTAACCTGGACTGGGTAAAATGTAAATGTATAAAAGAGAGCTGAGGCTGAAGGTGAAAGAGCCCCCAAGCATCCTTAAATCTGCAAACTTATGGGCTGAGACCAGTTGCAGCCCAGGACACTAAAAATTCCTAGAGAAGCCCTGTCTGAAATTTTAGAGAAATTACGGAGAACCAAGGGAGGTCAGAGCATTGAAGCTAGCTTCATAAAGGGAACATAGTGCATATAGTCCTTGACCAACTTCTAAAGGGAATTACAAGCCAGTGGTCTGAGCATTCAGAAATCAAAGGTTGTATGAGTGAGCCAGCCTGGGGTAAGACATTTATGATGTCCTGTGCGCCTATGCTCTGCGTGCCTCACCCCAGCCCTGGGCTGTGTTGCCCTCGTTCACTGTAGTATCCCTACTTATAAGCGAACAGAGTGAAGGGAGAGGGTGTGCCCAGGATCCCACAGCTGCAAATAAAAGGACTCGGGTCATTAGCAGAGCTTGTGCTCTTTCTCTTACTGTACAGCAGGGGCTGTCAGCCGGTGGCCATGGGCTAAATCTGGCCTGCCAGCTGTTTTTGTATGCTCTGAGCTAAGAATGGTTTGTACATTTTTAACTAGTTGGGGAAAAAAACACAAAAAAGAATTATATTTTGTGGTGTGTGAAAATGATATAAAATTCAAATTTCAGTGTCTGTCAATAAAGTTTTATTGGAACACAACCATACCCACACTCTGGATTATGGCTGCTTTGGGGCAAGCATGGCAGATATGAGCAGTTATGACAGATTTTCAAAGCCTAAAATATTTATTATTTGGCCCTTTACAGAAAAAGTTTGCTGGCCCAACCTCTGCAGCCTGTTGGACAGTTCTAGGGCTCCTGTGTTAACGGTTACTAGAGAGAGGTTATGGAGACGCATCAGAACCTGGGAACCAAAAATACTAGGGATGTTTTTCATACTGGTATAGACGGAGTGACGTGATTCCACGAAGCAAGGGGAGAGAAGGGAAGAGGGGACGAGGCAGGATGATGAAAGATCCTGGAATTTAACTTAATTCCATTCAGTCTTTATAAAAATGGGTCTAGCTTTCAGTAGGGCATTTGCAAAGTCTCTCGTACAGAAAACTTGGGTCTCGTACAGAAAACTTGGATTTAATGACAATGAGATATGGATCAAAGGCTGATCAACTCATAGGATTAAGAAATTGCTGACGACCTAAGGTCTCTAGTAATATGCTATAGGGCTGTGTGTTTGAGCCTGTCCTGTCTGCCATTCCCATCTAATGTTTGAATAAGGTACAGAGAGCCTGCTTATCCAGTCCAAAGTGAAATAAGTCTGGGAGTACTTGCAGTTTGAGTCAGAAGAGATGGAGTTTCGTGTTAGCAGGAAGAAGATTATAAACCAAGAGTGATAAGATGAAAAATTAAGTGCATTCCTAAGTGCAGAAGTCCAGTGTTTTGATTCAGAGATGGCTTCAGATTGCACTGGAATGATGTGCAGAGACCTTTTTCTGGGGGATGACCAAGGAGGAACGCTGGGGTGATTAAAGTTCTGCGAACATCACACGAAGAGTGGAGAGGTGCCAGGAAATATTAGGCCTGGGGCACAGAACTTCAACAAGATATCGTCTTACGTGGGTTCTCTGGGAACAAACTCCGAGACAAGGATTGGGTGCATGTATTTTATTTGGGAATTAGAGAAAACCCTGGATGTGGGGAGGGAGACAGGGCCAGGAAGGCAGCCCCCGCTGTGATTACCTGGGGCTCACTGCTGCAGAGAAACGCTGGGAAATGGGGCGGAACACACATCTCTGTCATCTCATCCAAGGCATGAGGGACGGGGACATTTGGATGTCAACTGCCAACTGTCACTGATTAGAGCTGTGCCCAGGGGTCTTCCCAAGGCTTCAGAGACAGGCCCCAGATGGTGATGAGGATGCTGTGGTGGAAGGCTGTGTGGCAGGGGACCACACAGGGTCCTGCCGGGAACTGTAATGTGGATGAAAACTACAGGAAGGAAACTGGAGATGAAGGGGAAGAAGGGGCAGGGATTGGTGGCCTCAGAAGGCAGCGTGACTCCCAGAAGCAGGGCCTGAGGGCCCTGATTTTGTAAATGCAACGGAGGGATTCTGGTATGAGGAGGATGTTGAAAAAAATGGTGGTGCTGTCCCTTTGCAGGTCCCAAATTCTTGTTTTATGAGAAATTCTTATGAGCTGTTGAGCACTGGGCAGTGAGTGGACATGTCACTTGCTGGTGGCGGCAGAGAGCTGGCGGAGGGGTGCCAGTCGAGCCACCCCAGCCTGAGACTCATACCATGCACTTCGTTCTGCCTTAGCAGAGGCCAGTCTTGGATAAGAGGGGGACACTGCCAGCCACCCTGGGTTCGGGGCTTTGATTCCCCTGACTCCCAGCATCAGCGTTGCTGAGCAAAATAGAAGGACACTTAAAATAAAGCCTGTGTTTAGAAATATCCCCTGGGCAAAAATGTTACTGCAAGAGGCGGTGTGGGTCCTGTGTGCCCACCAATGCCTGTGTCCTTAGCCTCGTTTCTGAGGCCTGTGGGCTCCATGGCAGGGTCCCCTCCCCAGCCCTCCCTCCCAGACCCTCCGTGTCGGAGCTCAGCAGCTCACGACACAGGCAGCTCATTATTTTGCTGCAGTTGACTTGAAATCTGAAATCAATCGGGTATCAAATATTCAGTCCTCAGTTTGATACTGGTTTTTCAAAGGTGCAATAACGTTCAGAAATGACACCGCATTTCCTAATTATGAAATTCTGTCGTTGCCGTTCAGTCTAGAATGACTTGGCTTCAGGCTTTTCTTTCTTTTTTTTTTTTTAAAGGTTTAGCATACAGTACAATTATTTTAAAATTGGTTTGGAAGACTAGATTTCATCAGCGAATTACGAGTGTGCTTATTACGGAAGTTTGGAGGCCATTTGAGAGGAAGAGTAAATGAAGGGCCTCTGGAGGCCCGGGAAGGAGGCCCGCCCTCATGGCTGCCTCCTCCCCAGTGCTCGTGAAGGCTTCACTGCCAGGGACTCTAGACGCCTGCCCACCTCACTCACCTTCCACCAGTCAAGATCATTGACCATTTGGTGGTGGTGGGGGAACTCTTGCTCCCCATTAGAACCCCGGCACTGCTGAGGGGAGGGGTGGAGCAGGGGTGGGGAGTTAGCCCAAGGGCTCCCTGGGACTCAGTGGTCATGGTGAGACAGCGGAGAGTGGCCATCCACACCAGAGCCTGCAGAGAAGCCTGGACGCTCCTGTAAGGAGTGGGGCTCTCAACATTTAAAATGTGGTCACGAGCTATCTTCGTCTAAATCCAGGCGTCTATAACAAAATGCCATGGCCTGGGTGGCTTAAAAGCAGTAGCAATTTATTTCTTGTCGTTCTGGTGGCTGGGAAATCTAAGATCCAGATGCCACAGATCCAATGTCTGGTGACGGCCTGCTTTCAGGTTACTGAAGGCCAACTTCTGTGTGTCCTCACATGACAGAGGTGAGGGACCTCTCTGGGTTCTTTCATGAGGGCACTAACCCCATTTGTGAGGTCTCTGCCAACATGACCTAATCACCTCCCAAAGACCTCCCCCCCAGATACTATCACATCGGGAGTTCCCTTTGAGCATGTGAACGTGGGGGACGCACATGTTCAGTCATGGCAGGAGTAGGGGACTGACACAGCAGCCGGGTGAATCCCAGATGTGACTGGAGTGAAAGAAGCCAGACAAGGGGCTGCTGGCAGTCACATTGACATCACAGTTCTAGGATGGGCAGAACTCATCTCGGTGAAAAGTACCAGAAGGGCGGTTGTCTCTGGGGAGGAAAGGACTGTCTGGAAAGAGGCCACCAGGGAACAGTGTGTGGCGACAGGAATGCCCCATGAGGGTGCTGCTCTATGGGTGGGTATGTTTGTCAAAGTAAATTGAACTATATGCTTTAAAAAAGGATCTTGGTGGCCCAGCCTGGTGGCCCATGCCTGAGATCTTAGCACTCTGGGAGGCCAAGGTGGGTGGATCATTTGAGCTCAGGAGTCAAGACTGGCCTGAGCAAGAGCAAGATCCAGTCTCCACCAAAAATAGAAAGATTAGCCAGGCCTTGTGGCAGGTGCCTGTAGTCCCAGCTACTCGGGAAGCTGAGGCAGGAAGATTGTTTTTGTCCAGGAGTTTGAGATGCAGTGAGCTATGATGATGTCACTGCACTTTAGCCTGAGTGACAGAGTGAGGCTATCTTAAAAAAAAAATTGTGGTGACTTACTATCACCATAGATGGATATAGGTAGCAACTCACAGCCAGCTGCAACCTAGCCTGCCTGGAGGCTCACAGGTGACAACTCTGCAGCAGGGCACCACCCCAAGGGTTTACACTTGTTTCCTCTTAAGAAAGAGAGTCACAGAGCTTCTCATTCTTACACAGGGGCCTTCCCTTATCCTAGCCACAAGCTAAATACCTAAACACTGCCCCACTCTCAGGGGAAGCAGCCTTATTTCCTGAGTAATGTACTCAACCCAGAGCCCACGCCTTGCAAGACCAGCGTAAAGTCAAATGCTGAAGGGCAGAGGCTGACGACACAGGTGTGCCTCCTGGAGCTGGTATGAAGGGAGCTGCCTCATTTGCAGAAGATCACACTTCCCCCAGAAACTTATTCTTTTCTTTCTTCTTTCTTTCTTTTCTTCGGTAGCAAAGACCTCTTCACATCGACAAATTATGAATATGTAGAAAAGATGGTATGAGACCACTGTGCGTCTCTGAACCGAGGCCAGTTGAATTCCTAGGACTCTAGTCATTGGTACTTTTCCTGCATTTTCAGCAGCACCTGAAATAGATTTTGCTTCATATGAAATGCAAAACACTGCAGAGTAGAAAGCTCACCCTGGTCTCTGATCCAGGCGCGTGTTCTCAAGCCTGGTGTTCATATATATATATATATATATATATATATATATATTTTTTTTTTTTTTTCTCTCTCTCTCTTCAAAATACTGCCTTGCTAAGCCCACAGATGGGGATCATAGGATAAGTAGATGCATAATATATTACCCAAAACATTCCACCAGGCACCTTCTCTTGCAGGTCAGGAGGACCCGCAAATGGAGTCTTCTAGGTCAGCGCATTTCCATTCGAGAGAAAGTCTCTCTCATGATTAAGATTATGTCAGCATTTCCATTACAGAACCCCATGGTAAAATCCACTCTGAAGAGCAGCTTGGTTTTAAAGCTGTTGGTCTTGGCGAGAATGCTCTCTCTCTGACAATGGTTGTGCATCACTTTTTCTCTTAGAGACTGGAGAGGAGGGTAGAGGCCATGCTGCCCTGAGCAATGGTCAGCGGGGCTGGCTGACAGTCGATGCGTTGGGTGGAGGAGGTCTACCTTGGCCCCCGTCTTCTGGATGGCAGGGAAGGCCAGCGAGAGGAGCGTCTGCGTTCTAGCCAGTGTCCCCCAAACAGTCCTCTGCCAGTCCCCTAAGTCAGAATCACAGGGGCAGTGCCTGTCTGACATTCTCACCCTCCTACAGCACATTCTACCTGCCCCACCCAATTGGAATATCGGGAGCAGGGCCTGGGAATCTGCATTTTGTAACTTTATTTCCCAGATGAGTCCTTTGCACAGGAAATGTGAAGTCACACTGCCCTCGGCTTTGCTATCTTGTTGCTGGAGGCCTTAGCCAAACATCTCCTCCTCATTATAATAAGTATCCTCCTTTGTAAAATAGCTGCTATTTATTGAGAGCTTACTATGTGTTAGGCATGTTCTAAGAGAGTCCTGTAATTATCTTATTCTCACAGGAGCCCCGGGGATTGGAGCCATGATTATCAACACAGGGAGGTTAAGTCAGTTGCCCAGAACACACGCTGAGAGAGTTGCAGGGTGCACTTTGAATGCAAAGTCTGGACAACGTAACTCTCACCGTCCTGGGTTGTGGAGTGGGGGGGAAGGGAGATGAAGTGGGAGACATCAAACTGATTTGTGGGCTGTGGTTATTTTCAGGGTCTCCTTCTCCGGGTCCCTGTGCAGGTCTGTCCCGACTCTTCCCATTCTCCTCTGTTTACATCTGTCCCTTATCTGTGTCCCACGCAAATCTGCCTCGTGAGCAGCTAATCTCAGCAGCTAATTTACAGTCAAGTGTTAATAAACGATGATAGCCACACTTGATTGCTTTTCTCAGATAACATGCTTTCATTTCAGCCAAAGTTTTAACTGAAAATGTCCTAATCTGCCGACACCAGGGACCTCCTTGATATCTTTTCCCTACCAGCCCCACTCTCTGTGAGATGTTTCTGAAAGCAGCGAACTTCATTAACTAATTAGGAATCTATCCTTATATCCATCTTTATATTTAACAGAATGGGAGATGATCCATGGGTATTATTTCTCAGGCTTTTTTGAAATCTTGAATACTTGAGAAGGAATCCTTCTCATCACTGGCTTAATGGGTCACCAGTGTCTGGGGGAAGACATTGTCCCCAAGGGGTGACAAATAACAGGGAATCTGTCAGGGTGGCAGGTGCCATTCTTTGTGTGACATGTGTGTCCTTGGGACTTACTTCCCTAAGGAGCTGCTGAGAGGACAGACAGACATCTTGTGGGGGACAGCTGGTGTACAGTCATAGGAATGGGATGGGGGTGCTGCCAGCTGCTTGCAGGGGCGAGGGTGGGATCCTGGCAGGAAGATACTGTGAAACGTGAGCATGTTTGCCTGAGAATCATGGCTGTCCCTCTCCACTCTGTGATTTGTTCTGTGCCCTATTTGATTAATTTCACCTTAGCCTGGTGCCCTTGACCTCAGCTCCACACATTCCCTGTACTCAGCATACTTGCCTAACATACTTGCCTAACATTCACACACCCAGCACTCACCAGCAAGGGCTGGGTGTGAGTGCTGGGTGTGTGAATGACTTGGTGGCTTGTGGAGGAGTCTGTGTTGTGCCTTCTCTTGTCTCCCATGTTGGGTCATGAGCTGGTCTCTCTTTCTTAGAGTTTTTGTAGTAAATACCTAACATGTTAGGAAACTCTTGGTCCCAAGCAAATGGAGACAACTGGTCACCCTACCTTTCTCTGGAACATTTTGCTCCAAGATACCAACCAGGCAAACACCTTCATTCCACTGGGCTTTTGCCCAGGTCTTCTCAGGGAGGCCCACTGCCTGCCCCTGCCCCCCACACCATTCCTTGTGTGTTACTTTGCTTATTTGTTGTTTTAATAACACTTGCCACCTTTTTTCATGCTGTGTTCTTTATGGGTTTGATGGGTTTTTTGCTTGTTATCTGTTGCCACTAGAATCAAGTACTATGAGGACAGGAATATTTGTCTGTTTTGATTCCTGACTTAGCCCAAGTGCGTAGAATAGTACCTGCCATATAGTAGACGCTAAATGAATGGACAGATGGAAGAATGAATGAGTGCTTTTATTTTCTGTACAGATTTTACTAGGTGCTATTGGGAAGAATTTTATTTATTTTTTATGTACATTTTTGAGATAGAGTGTCATTCTGTTACTGGGGCAGAGTGCCGGCATCATCATCGCTCACAGCAACCTCAAACTTTTGGGCTCAAGAGATCCTCTTGCCTCAGCCTCCTGAGTACCTGGGACTCCAGGTGCCCTCCACAATGTCTGGCTAGTTTTTCTATTTTTAGTAGACATAGGGATCTCACTCTTGCGCAGGCTGATCTTCAACTCCTGAGCTCAAGTGATCCACATGCCTGGGTCTCCCAGAGTGCTGGGATTACAGGCATGAGCCACTGTACCGGCTGTGAGGAAGAATTTTAAAAAGCATGAACTACAATCCCTGTCAACAAAGAATTTTTAATCTAGTAGAAAGATAGCAAGAAGCGGCAGTCAAGCCTTTCTCATCTCAAAAGATTTCATCTTTTATCTGGAGGTCACACTTTTTTAAAAAATTATTTTTATTATTAAATCATAGCTGTATTCATTAGTGCAATCAAGAGGTACAATGTGCTGGTTTCATATACAATCTGAACTATTTTCATCAAACTAACATAGCCTTCATTGCATTTTCTTAGTTATTGTATGAAGACATTTGTATTCTGCACTTAGTAAGGTTCGCCTGTACCCTTCTAAGATGCATCATAGGTGTGGCCTCTGAAAAAATGCTCACTATCCTTAATCATCAGAGAAATGCAAATCAAAACTACTTTGAGATATCACCTAACTCCAGTAAGATTAGCCCACACAACAAAATCCCCAAACCAGAGATGTTGGCGTGGATGTGGAGAAAAGGGAACACTTCTACACTGCTGGCGGGAATACACACTAATACGTTCCTTTTGGATGTAGGTCACTCTTTATATATGATCTACTTCCCTCCACTTTTGTTGGGTTTCAGCCATTTTTTGTGCCTGATTCCCACATCTCTGTCTCCAGCTCAAGTCTTGCCTCCACTCTTCAGACTGGCAATATCCCCCTCATGCTTGCCATAGCCCTACAACCTCTGCCCGAGGCCCCTTACACATGTCGCTTTCAGTTTCTCCATTTCCAGGGATGACACCACCATTCAGCTAATCTGTCAAGCTAGACAGTAACAGACTCATTCTTGACCTCTTTCCTCCCCCCACCTCTCTATTAAACCATCCAGTCTGGTGAGTTTTAGCCTCCAAATACTTCCCACATGTGGTATCACTTTACTCTGTACCAACACCCCTCCACCCCTGCCCGTCAACTTCTCTCTAGCAGCCCCGTGTGTCTCTTCACCTCAGCCTGGTGCCCTTGACCTCAGCTCCACACAGCTGTCATTCTGTTCCTATTGAATGCTTACCACGTGCCAAGCCCAGTGATATGTACTAGGCACATATCACATAGGATGAAAAAGAAAGACGAGGATCCTATTCTCATACATCAGTGGGAGCCACATAAATAATAAATCTTACCCTGGCCCTCTCTGGCTTACAACCTTCAAACATGTTTCAACCCTTATCCTGGTTATCCTTAACTTGTTTGGGTCACAGGTCCTTTTTGGAATCTGATGAAAGCTGAATCCATGCACAAAACTTTCCTTACAATTTCTGGGGAGAGGACTCTAGCCTTGGAAGGCTGCAGACTTCAAGAATCCTTAACCTGCATGATCAGGTTCTGTCCTTTTGTGTGATACACAAGGCCTTCCTGCCGGACCTTTCACCCCTCTCCCCCACTTGCCTCTAGTTCTGTCCACCTGCCCCATTCTTATTGTCCCAGCAACATGGACCTTTCTGAAGTTCCTCCCTGTGGATCATCCATTCATCCGGTGACCTTTAATTAAGAATCTATTTCTTTATATCCCGAGTCACCAGAAGTACAGAGGTGAAACAGAATTTGACACCTGTCCATTTAGACTTTATATTCAGACTCCATGCCTTTCTCTGGCTCAGGCTCTACCCTCTCCTTGTGTCGTGTGGCCTTCCCTGCTTCCGGGCCAACGGCTACTTTAAATTTCAACATAGACATCTGTCTTCCTGGAAGACTTTCCTACATGTAACCTTCCTCTCCACATTGACTCTGTAGTAGATTCCTTCTCTGGGTTCCCATATTTCCTTGTAAAAATCTGTTTCCCTACCCTTAATACATCATAATCATCTGGTTATGAGGCTGTTCTTGTGCTGAAATAGGAGCTATTGAAGGAAAGTTTTGTTCTTGATGGTTTTATCCTTGGTGCCTGGCATCAATAAATGTTCATTGAATGAATAAACAAATGAATAGGAAGGATAAATAAGTCTAGAAAGGCTGGATCATGCCTCAGCGAAGGTCGGCCCTGAGTGCTCACCTGTGGTTTTCATTCTTTATTGAGTGAAGTCTTCGTCAATTCAGTCTGCTGTGTCAAACAGCCACAGACTCAGTAGGTTAAACAACAAATGTTTATTTCTCATCATTCAGGAGGCTGGAGTCAAGGATCAGGGAGCCAGATGTCCGGATGTGTAGTAAGGGCTCTCATCCAGGTTTCGGGGTATTTGTCATCTTGCTGTATGCTCCCATGGCAGAGATAGATAGATAGAGAGAGAGAGAGAGAGAGAGAGAGAGAGAATGAGAATGAATGAGAATGAATCCCATCATAGGGATTCCACATTCAAGATCTCATGTAACCCTTCCCCATAGCCCCATCTCCAAATACCATCCCATTGAGAATTGGACTTTCAGCATATAAATCTCAAGCATGTGGTCCCTAGCTCGTGGAAGAGCCTTGGAAATGTTGGGCAAAAGATGACATGCGGTGTGAGTGAGTCTTTGTGACCACACATCTGGCAGTGGTTTGTGGTGGTTTGGAGGGGGATCCTCTGCCCAAGGCAGGATCTAAGCGGTAGTTTCAGGAGCAGGGCAGGAGGCACGGGGGGAAGCCTGGCCGTAGCTCCAGCGTCAGCTCTGCCACCTTTTAGCTGTGCGGTATTTAGCGGGCACTTCCCGCTCCTGGCCTTCGTTTCTTCACCTGTTCCCTGAGAAGGTTTAATTAAATGTACTCTGGGACTCTGTGGCGAGTTTCTGCATCTCTCCTGCCTGATGCTGCCTCGCTGCCGCAGGCCCACACCTGCAGTTTGTGGGGGAGCCAGAGATTTAGTGGCTGGTGCTAGGAATGGCCCCTGGAGGCACCGCAGCGCCTGTGCCGCGCTGCATTGGGACGCCTGGACGGAGAGCTGCAACTCGGACGGCGTCCGAGGGCATTTCAGGGTTGATGGGAATCTCAGATGTCACTAGGGCTTTGACTGCCTGGTAATTAGGCCCCAAGCGACAGCTGGCTACATCCTCAGCCCCTGGTCCCATGTCGCCTCGGCTCTCGCTCCCTCATTTTCTCTCCTCGGGTGGAGAAGCAGCTGCCGGCTGTGATCTTCCTGTCGGGGTCGGCTCCTTATCAGAGCTGGACAAGGCCTCCCCCGGAAGGAACTCTGGGTGGGGGGGCGGGCGCCTGTGTCCACTCTGCCTCTCACAGTCTCACCTGGGGCTTCCCAACACCGGCCCCCTGCTTGGCCCTGCCGGGGCGTCAAGGACGCCGTCCCAGGGCCTCGTCCCAACCCGGGCAGGTGCTGCTTCTACTTCACTTGGGAAACGAAGGAAGTGGGGAGGCGGCGCCTTCTGAAGTCTCTGAGCCAGGGATCTTTCATTTTGCAGCCTGTCTTCTTTCTAACCAGCCAGGTACAGAGAGTTCGAGCCTGGAGATGGTAAGTCTCCTGGCATTAGATTTTTTAGTATGGCAGAAAAGAATAGGGAGGTTGGGATCTGAGGTGTGGGTTTGAGTTCTGGCTCTGACGTTCACTGTGTGGCCCCAGGCAAGTTACTTCACACCTGTGAGTTTCACGGGTCTCACCCAGTGGTTAAACAAAATGTGGCCTGAGGAAGCCTTTGTCTTTTGAGGGCTCACATGAGGACCTGCAGCCTAACTTAGTACATAAACTTACCAAGAGCCTGACTCAGGGGTACCCTCTTGTAACAGATAGCTGAGTCTCAGCCAGGCACAGCAGCTGAGAATCAGTCAATCACAGGCAGCCAACTGACCAGACGGCGAGGGAGTAAGGTGACTGCTCAGCAGTTGCCAATCGTGCTGTCTCGTCCCTCCCTTCTACTTTCCCTGCATAAATGCTGCCTGCCCGCCTTGCCCAGAGGAGCACTCTGAACCTCTTCTGGTTCTGAGGTTGGTGCAACCCGTGACTCTTTGCTTAATTAAACCTTGCTAGCTTTAATCCATCTAAAGATTTTAACACTGTGAAATGGGGG
Source organism: Perodicticus potto (assembly GCA_963574655.1). NCBI lineage: Eukaryota > Metazoa > Chordata > Mammalia > Primates > Lorisidae > Perodicticus > Perodicticus potto. Next base: position 27,627 of record CAUYRH010010651.1, read on the forward strand.
TGACTCTGATCAAGGAGATGTCCCAAGGAAGGGAGGAAAACCAACTGAACCCATTGAGTGGGTTCTTGGCTTTACACAGGAAAGAATTCAAATGAGACAACTAGCAAAGAAAGTTTATTGAGGTCAGGTGGGTGGCTCAGGCCTGTGAGCCCAGCACTGAGGGAGGCCAAGGCTGTTGGGTTGCCTAAGCACAGAAGTTTGAGACCAGCCTGAGCAAGGGTGAGACTCCATCTCTACTAGAAATAGAAAAATTAGGTGTGTGGCAGGTGCCTGTAGTCCCAGCTACTGGGGAGCCTGAGTCAAGAGGATCTCTTGATCCCAAGAGTTTGAGGTTGCTGTGAGCTATGACACCATGGCACTCTACCCGGGGTGACAGAGTGAGACTCCTTCTCAAAAAAAAAAGTTTATTGAGACAGAGATGGACAATAGACCCTCCTCCACAGAGTAGGGGACCTTTCCTGAGCAGAAGAGGGACCCCTTATGGGGTAATGGTAACATTTCTAAATGTTCAGAAAGTCCATATGTGACCAGCCTTGTCTTGAGGTCAGGCGTAAAGGGTGATCATGAACTGCTGTCACAGACAGGTGAGCACAGTTTATGAGGCATCCCATTTAGTATCTATCCATCCTTGGCTGGTCCGGGGAAGGTGACCTGCTGGCAACTCCTCTGGTGTCAGTCATCTTGGCTGCACTCAGGCTCTCTAAACTGACCTCCTCTGCCTTAGCCCGATGTTACCCTCACTCACTGCATAGACTTGTGAGGAAGCACTGGGATAACACAGATGCTGATTCTTGGTGGTGACCTTCTGGAAGGTGGTAGGGGTGACAGTGAGCAGATCTCCCCCGTCCTGTCCTCCCAGGCCATGGACGACCCCTCAGGGAGAGTCTTGGCTGCCAAGGGAGGCTGAGACCCAAGGGGACCATGAGCTCCAGGCCTCCCAGGAAGCACACTGCCATTGCAGGAGAAAGAAGGGAGGCTATCCCTAGGGCACCATTTGTCCCTGCCTTTCAGAGGGCTCTAGTATTATAGGAGGAGGGGCCGGAAGACCTCTAGGGCTTCCCATGCGGGCATAGTGAGAGTGACGGAAGCCCTGGCCTGGGGGGCTCTCTGTATCCTAGTCTCTGCATTTGTGACTTTTCCAGTACATCCCACAACCTACTGTAGATTTAAAAAGAGGGAGAGGGGAGGTTGAACAGTAAATAAAAATTATGAGTTCCTATAAGTTTTTAAAAATTGAAGTTGGTGGTTCAACATGCATATTTTTTTCTGATTTGTGAATTTATAGATATGAAAAGTCTTACAAAGTACAGAAATAAATTGTATTTTGGTATAATTGAATAAATCATCTTTGTTTCAAAGACTAATAGCACTTCTTTGGAACTTTGCTTAAAAAAAAAAAAAAGCTAGGCTATTTGATCACTGTCCATGAGAAACCTTTTTTATTCTTTCTTTCCTGTCAATGGCAAGAAGACCTTGGGAGAGGTCATGGCAAAAGCAGCCAGGAAAAACAAACCCTACCTTGTCCCTTATGACTATTTTGAACACGTCCACTGAAAATATTTTTACCTGTTGACTCTTATTCCCCAGCAAGGACAAACACTTTCTTCCTTGCATGCCTTTTTCTTTTCATTTTCAATATTAATTCTCTCTAGGAGGCCCTTTTCTGGAAACCGATATCAGTATTTACTTGATTATAAATAGTGACACAGTGCGTGGTCCTGGACTAACACAGCTCACGAATCCAGGCTTGATGTTTCTCTATTATTTATTGTGCTATCAGCACAGCTTCTCAATTGAATCCTGGTCTTAAATCAGGGATGCCATACAGAACCTAATGTGAGAGAAAACCACATGCACCAGGAGCCTCCTTTATTTTTCCTCCCTGGCTTGTCAAGCAGCCTGAAAATGGGGACTTGACGTTAAAAGGTATGTGTTGAATAACTCTGTCTGGTTGCTAATGATACTGTGGCGTAGCAAGGTACCAGCTCTTGCTGACACTCTGAGCAGATCTGCACTCTAAGGGTGGTAGATCCCAACTCCTTTGTCTAAAAAGACATTTAGCATTTAGAAGACACAGCCAGGGGACCTTAAGGCATTTAAAATTTTATTTAAGTCTTATGGGAAATGTCAAAGGGTCAAGGAATTAGGAAGAATTGTATGAGCTTCAAGGTTGACTTTGTTGGTCAAATTCATGGGGGTTAGTGCTCAGAGTACCTGGACTTGGTACAGGCTGGTCCCTGACAAGCTGCATCTGGGTCAGGGGTTGTTATCTCATTTAATACGTACAGCTACAGAGTGCCAACTACGTGCCAGGCATGGAGCTGCGTTCTAGAGAGGGATGTGGGGGTCAGAAGCCCTGGTCGCTGCAACCTATATTCTCAAGAGTGAGAAGGGAAAACAAATAATGCTGTATCTTGGTAAAGCTTCTGCGAGTCTCTCTGTGAGGGTAACTGGAAGGCTTTGCAGTGTTAATTGGACTCTGGACTTTGAGTGTTAACTCTGAAATGGGTTCTTGAACCCTCTCCTCCAACCTCTGTCTCCTAGAAAATAGTGGTGACCCCAGGTTCCCAAGAGAGCAGTGATTTTCAACTGGTGTGCCATGGCACGCTAGGGTGCTGTGCAAAAATTTCAAAGATAATTAATTAAATTATTTTCAAAAGAAGTTCAAAGCACAGTAAGTATATTCTTTTTTTTAAAAGTCTTTTTTAAAATTAATGTCATTTAAATGAGCCAAGGAAGTTTATAGGTTCAAGTGAGATAAAAAAGGTTGAAAAACAGTGCTTGTCATTTTTCAAGAGTCCCCTTTGTTCACTTCCTCATAATAATTATCTAAAGGGCCAAGAAAGCTCTTTCAGTGAAAGTAAGAGAGGATTAGGTGAGATGCAAAAACAGATCTGTCTCTCCCCAGGACCCCTACAATGGGTAGGGCGTCATCATGGTGCTATAGCAAAACTCTGCACCCTTTTGTGGCTCTGGCTTGCCAAGCTCAGAACCAGTGACACGCTGGTAAACTGGTTTTCAGAGGGGGGGAGACAAAAGCCCTGATTTTCAGTGTCTGCCAATTCCGTGGTATAAATACTCCCATCGTGGCCAATTTAAAACTGTCAGTGGCTTAACAACTGGCTTGAAAAATTCCTGAAAACCTAATCGGCCATGGTGAGCCACAGGAGCTGGCTTCAGCACACCACTGCGCAGGCCCGAGCTCAACCCTTCTTTCCACGGAGACCTGCCCTGGAGTCTCCAGGTAGGGGTGGGATGAGGTAGGCCACGTCACAGACTGTCATGGTGCCTGGCACACAGGATGCTCTCAGGAAAGGTTGGTTCCTTCCACCCCGCCTTCCTTCATCACAGGAATAGCAGAGTGACAGCTGTGTCACCACTCATTGGGTTAGGGAGCATTTATTGAACACCTGCTAGGTGCCATCTACCCTGCAAGGGACTAAGGGAGACATGAGCCTTGCCCTAAAGCTCCCTGCAAATCAGGTAGGAGGCAGAGTGAGGGGCAGAGCCATTGGTGGCAATAGGAAGGTTATTGCTGTGAACCAGCTGTGCAGAGGTCAACAGGGGAGCAAAGAGGAGGTCACAAAGAGGAAGGGGGCATCCGGGAAGGCTTCTTGGAGGAGGAAAAAGGTGTCTTGTCTGGAAACATGAGATAAAGAGGGGGAGAAAGTAGCACTGTTAGGGTAGACAGCAATCTTTTTGTTCTTTACCACCCCCCAAGCAGCCTGTTTAGACATCTTTTCCATAATCATTCCCTCCCTCCCCACCAGTCACATCTATACTTGTATTTTATACATAAAAATAGGATTTTTCTGTTGTCCCAAAACAAGGGGGCAATATTTCCCTTTGTTGAGAATGTGCCCAGTAGGCCAAGAACCTTAAGAGGGCAGAAACCATCACTCTCCTTGCTAACCATTAAGCAGGTTGTCTGCCCATGGACACTTACTTGCAAAATCAACAAATACATAAATAAATGTCACTGCCAGGAGAAGAACTAGTTCAAGAAGTGGGACAGAAGAATGAAACAGCATAGGGTGAATGAGGGAATGCAGAGTTTTGCTCCCATTTATAAATAAGGAAACCAAGCCTCTAGAAATGATGGCGCTGGAGAAGCAAACTGGGTCCAGTTGGCAGGTCCTGGAATGCCAGGCCGAGATGTCCCATCAGGAGACTTCTAACCCTCAGCCCAGAGTGAGGAGAGCTTATCCAGTGACTTTCAGGACTCTTTATTGTCAACATCAGAGATGAGCTAGACCGGAGGGTCTGTGCTCTCCAAGGCAGAGATCAAAAACCCCTGGCTAACTTATTATGCTCCAGAGTTTTAATGAAAGACCTACAATTACAAAGCTCTCTCCCTTTGGCACTTGAGAATCCATCTCAATTTCCCCTTTCTTTCTGAAGCGACAGAGATTGAGGATTCATTCTCCACATAAAACAAGTGATCAATGGCTTCTGGCAGTTGCCATTGTCTCTCTCTCCCCCCCATCAGTAGACAATGCATCTTGGGTAGCTGCTGGGGCCTGAGAAAAATGAGTTTGCCAGACACAGTTCTATTTTGATTTAGATCACAAATAGCTCAGCTCAGTTTTTACATTGATAACAAGGAGATGGGTCCCATTTCCCGAGTTCTGCAATCTGAGAATAAGTCCAAATCTGTTGAGAAAGAGACTGATCTTTTTGTGTGAGTTGTAATGCACAGTGCCCTGATTTTTATGGTCCGTCTAAAGCACAGCGAACCTCTGACTGGTCTGGCCCCTTTCCTGGAACCTCAGGGATGGGTGAGGTCTTGTTTTTGAGGGGTGGCCAAGTCTGGGCTGTAGTTCTTCCCAGACCACACAAACCTGTCCTCTGGGCATCAGTGCCTGGGTCTGCCTGGAGGGAGGGTGCAACTCCAAAGGGGATTGGGGTGGGGAGTGGGAAACCCAGGAAAAGGGAGGCAACACTCGACTTTCCTTCATGAAAGGTATTTTAGATGACATTTCAGGAGGAAGGATGGGCTCTTCAGGAGAGGAAATTCAACCCCCTCCACTCTCCTCCAAAAGGATCTCCTTCCTTCCCACTCCTTTCACCTCAAGGGGAATAAACCCTGGATGTGCACCCCAGAAGCCCAGTTTAGGAGCAGGAACTGGTTGCAGGAACACAAGGTGATTCCCTGAGAACCGTGCTGATCCTAATCCTGCAAAATGTAACCCAAAGGGAAATTGAGTCCAGTTTAAGGAATGTGTGTGGGTGCCAAGTTGACAAGAGGTACATCTGTGGACTTAATTTTAGGTGTCAACTTGACTGGAATAAGAGGTCCCTGGAAGTCTGGTAAAACCTTATCTTGGGTATGTCTGTGAGGGTCGCCAGAGGAGATTAGGGTGTGAGGCTGAGGGGAGTAGGTGGGAACATCAGAGGGTGCTCTCTGATTGCTGGGGACCTGGAGAGAGCCAACACAGAAGGCAGACTGGATTTTGAGAGGTGGGACAGACTTTTCTTCTGCTGACTTGGGCATCAGGAATTTGACTCCACGGAAGTGGGTTATCACGTTGCCTGTGTGTGAAAGCTTCGTGTGTGTCTGTAGCAGTGTTGAAGTTTCCTCGTTAAATGAAGAGATATCCTTTTTGTATGTCTGCATTCATGAAAGTGAAAATTCCTCAGGATCAAAGCTCTTTGGGTGACTGCATATGCAGTGGTGACCTTTCATGATGTGTAGTCCAGCTCGTGAAAAGACTTAGCTGGTCTCTGTCATGGTATTTTAGATGACTGCAGTTATAAAGATGGGTGACACAACTGCCAACCATGGTGATGTTGTTACCGCCCTGCAGGTTCATTGCCTGCTGCTCCAGAGGAAGCCAGTGCCCTGACTGAGATAGCAGGGGCTATCACAGAAAAACGGGAGGCAGGAGGAATCTCTCAAATCTGTCTTGTGGAGAACTTGGGAGAAAGGGTTTTTAAAGATAGTTTGGTGTGCAAAGGGCTTGGGAACTGGGTCTGCTGAATGGCTGGTGTTGAACTCATAGGGGTGGGCATCTGTTCCCATACGGATACATGGGTCTGGTTGGCAGCAGTGGGTCCCCTGGAATACAGAGTCTGCTAAATACTTCAAAGATCGGTCTTAGGCTTTATAATAATAATGTTATCTAGAGAAGCACAAGTCTTGGGCTTTACAATAGCGAGGTTATCTATGGAAGTAGTGGGAGGAGTCCTAAATCTTACCCTTATCAATCAGGGAGATAGTGCCATTAAGCAATAACAATTACAGAGGTAAGGAAGTTAGGGAACAATGGCTGAGTAACTTCTGGCTTTATCAATGCTTTTATAAAAATTAGACTTTGGTTACTACTTATACCTTAGGGGTCTGCATTATTTTAATATAGACAGTTTCAATATGTGTTTATACATTTTGCTTTTTGACCTAATTTCTTTATGAATACTGTGTGTCTACTCATAACTGTTAAATCCATGCAACTATTGTTAGTATACCTGAGTATTTATGGTTGCAAAAATATATATGTTATTATTGTCTATTTTATCGTGTAAAGTAGCCTATGGAAGGTTCTGTTACGTTTTTATGTTTGTCAAGTGAATCTCTTTTAAAAATGTAAATAAATGCCTTTTAAATACTTAAAAAAATTATTTTCTCAAGAATTATATTCTTAGGATTTTAATATTTTAGGATTTCAACATTCAGAATTATGGTTTTGGGGATTATGGCCCAAAGCCCTATCCTTTTCTAACACCTTATGCCACATAGTTTTGGTTACTGTAGCTTTACAGTAAGGTTTGAAATTGTCAAGTGTGAATTCTTCAACTTTGTTTTTCTTCTCAAAGATTGTTTTGGATTCTCTGGATCCTTTGAATTATGATATGAATTTTAGGATCAGCTTACCAATTTCAGCAAAGATGTTTACTAGGGTTTTAACAAGGCTTGACCTGAAACTACAGATCAATTTGGGGGCTTTAATTTTAAAGAACAAAGTGGTATGGAAATGAGGTAGTATAGTGTAGAAGAAAGAATGGGTGGAAGCTTCAAAGTCAGGTGAGCAATGGCTGGCTTTGTGACCTTGAGGAAATCAGTCTTCTTCTTTGAGCCCGAGAGTCCTCATCTGTAAAACGGCCTAAGGATGCTCACTCTAAACGTACTTTGAGTTTACCAGGCGGGCTGGAAGGACAATGCCTGGCACATAACTGTAGCACACATTTATTTCCTGGGGGCTTTGGAACTCACCCAAGTAGTAAGAGGAAAACTATTGAGTTAGAAAAACGTAAAGACTAGAAAGGACCTCTGATATTCAATTAATGTATATTAAAATTTTGTTTGTGACCTTAATCTTCCTTTGCCCCTAGAATACGTTTTCTTTCTCCTTCTTCTTCTTCTTCTTCTTTTTTTTTTTTTTAGAGACAGGGTCTCACTCTGTCAGCCTCGAAAAGCTTACATGAAAGAATTAGGGGAAAGAAATTCGGTATCACAGATACCCTCACCCTCAGTAGAGTGCTGTGCCATCACAGCTCACAGCAACCTCTAGCTCTTGGGCTTAGTTGATTCTCTTGCCTCAGCCGCCAGAGTAGGTGGGACTACAGGCACCCGCCACCATACCTGGCTATTTTTTGTGTTGTTGCAGTTTGGCTGGGGCTGGGTTTGAACCCACCACCCTCGGTATATGCGGCCGGCACCCTACTCACTGAGCCACAGGCGCCAGCCCCTAGAATATGTTTTCTTCTGCAACTTGTACAAAATCCTTTCCACCCTCATGACCTAGTTGGAAGTAATCTTGCCTTTTCTGAATTTACCCAGCATTTTTTCTTCTCTGACAGGATCTAATTCTGTTTGCCTCTTTTTTCCAGATTTTGGTATGAGTATTGACTCTGCTTCTAAATGTGAGTCTATAAAGGCAGGATTCAGCTGCGCCTTCCTTGGCTTATCAGTATGGAGGGCTGGATTAAGTATGGCCAACATAGTGCCCCTACAACATGGGGTGAGGGGTGTGGCCTGACTTTCCTGTCTTCTTTTCCCAAGTGCACACATACCCTGCCCTGTGCTCAGTCAGGCTCTGATAACCAGTGAAATGTTTGAGAATGTAGGTGAATTGACTCTCAAAGACCAGATTTCTTTCCCCTAATTCTTTCATGTAAGCTGTAGTGGGGGCTTTCTCATGCCTTGGGCACAAGTGCTCACTTCAGCGTGACATACCTGGGAGGAGGCCAGAGACCTTTCCAATATGGAGGAGTCTTATTATTACTTTTAATTTTGCTAAATTGACAGATGAAAAATAGTATTCTGTCTTGTCTTGTATTTCTTTCCTTACTGCTAAGGTTGAATTTTTTCTGTTTATTAGCCATTTTTACTTGGGTTTTGATTAAATTTTCCATTAAAGTATTTTCATATTTAGATTTGAAGCGATAAGGAAGAGACTGGTGATTAGTAGGAGTAGCAGTTCAACAACTTGTTAAGGACTGATCAATAAAAAGTTTGCAAATGGCTCAATGTGAAGTGTGTGTGTGTGTGTGTGTGTGTGGAGTGTGAGTGTGTGTTCAGAGGCAGAGACTCACTCAGCTTGGGACACTTAGGAACTCGCCACTGACCTCATTATGTGTCACTTCAAAAGTCATGATAGATACGTTTTATCCAGGTCCTCTGTATGTAACACAAATTTTAGCATAGCCTTCTATGGGAGGCCATAGCAGAGATCTACTTCTCTTAATTCTTTCATTTATGCTTCCTGGTTGACTTCAGATGTTTGCACCTCTTCCAAACATCTCTCTGGGCACATAAGCTTCTGATCATTTCCCTTGGGAAAATTGAGTTGAACATTGTGCAACCCTGTTGGGTTGAAATGCTGCTTTCTGTATCTGTTAACAGTTGCCAGTTAATTACCTGCTTTTGATGTAATCACCTGTTTTGTGTTCCTTTGCCATACGTGGAGCTCCTGGCGCATGGCAAATACTCTTGGGGCAGAGTGGTAGGGTGGAGTCTAGCTAGGCCAGTGTTGAGGGTGAGCAGAGATGAAGAAGACAGTCCTTTTTCTTTGCTCAGAGCCCAAGAGAGAGGCTTTATGGACAGCCTCCCGGAGCAGGAAACTTTGAGACTGACAGTGGGCTTGATTGTGCTCCAGGTGTTGGGGACAGCCAGGTGAACCTGGTGCTACTGAAGAGAGTAATCTATGGAAAATTGCAAGTGATGGAGGAAACTGGACATGGAGAAAAGGATAAGAGTGCAGATGTGGACTGGGTACCTGGTGGAGGTGGTGGGCTTTACTCTGCACGTGAGGGGAAAGTAAAGGTGAGGCAGCTGCATGTAGAGCACTCAGGGAGAGAATTGGCTGCCGGTATCACTGATGATAGGCTATGTGACTGAGTGGCAGGGTCAGGCAGACCAACTCTGGCTTTTGATTTGGGAGTCAGGTGAACGGTCTTGCTAGGAATGAAAAATACATTCAAGGATATAAGTAACAGGTTTAGGATTGACCATGTTGACTTTGAAGGTTTGGGGTACACCTAAGAAGATGAGCATTTGGGAGAAAGATGTGGGCTGAGGGAAAGGATACAAAGGTTGACAGTTGTCAGCTGAGTGGTAGCTGAGTATAGAGGTACGTGTCAAGTTGCCTGGGGAGAATGGTATGTGTGAAACAATGAACAAGCCTCTGGAAACACCAGGATTCATGGATGGAGCAGGGAGAAACAGTAGTAGGTGGTGATGCAGGCCATAGAGTTACTGGGCCCTGGGAGCTGGGAACAGGCAGGAGTGTGTCATGAGGTGACAATCAGTGTTCAGAGCTGCAGCATGGTATAGAGTTGAGTGCCTGGGTGGAAGGAAGGAGCAGAAGAGGGTGCATCACCAGGGCCGCAACCGGAAGTGACCAGGTTTGTGAATGTCCCCAGGATAGCCCTGGGACAAAACCCTGAGCCCCTGATATCAGACCTGACCCTGGGCTAGGAGTCCAAGGGGAGAAAGGTGAACAGCTCCCACACAGGGAGGGGTGAGAGGAGAGAGAGAGGGATGGGAAGGAAACAGAAAATACTCACTCTAGATGAACTTGCTCAAGAAAGTTCCGATGCACAAGTGAATAAAGCTAATGCTAAGAATTCAAAAATCAGTAGACTTCACTCCCATTGAAGTGGGAATAATATAACAACGGGAAAATGACTTTAAAATGAGTCTGTTTAAGATTCTCAAAGATATAAAGGGAGGAATAACACCTAAAAAGAGCAAGAAATTAAGAAACAAAAATAGGTAGAAATCACAAACAGGTGTGTATGAAAATGAACTAATTAGACACTGGAAATGAAAAAAAAAAAACAAGTGATTGGAATAAAAACATGTTTGAGAGACAAGATCAACTCTGGACTAGATAGGCCTGAGAACGCATCAGTGATTGGGAGATAACACTGTGGAATTTACCCTAAAATGTTGCAGAGAGATGAAGAAATGAAAAATATCAAAGAAAAGTTAAGAGACATGGAGGACAGGCTGAGGAATTCCAATGTGTGTCAATAGGACTTCTAGAAGTAGAGAATTTAGGGAATGGGAGAAAAGCTGTTTTCAAAGACATGGAAGCTGAGAAGACTCTGAAGTTGGAAAATGACAAAGGCCCTCAGATTAGAAGCACATGGTAAATGCTAAATAGTAATATGCCCAGCACAGTGCCTGGCAAATAGGAGCTGCTCACTAAATACTATCCCTTCCATTCCTTCTATCCTCCCTCCCTCCATTCCTTCAATAGTTACTAAACATCTGGTATGAACTTGAGACTGTCCTGGTTTTTGGACATAAGTGTGATGAATTTCCCTGATAAGAGGTAAGAGTTTGGCAAGGAAGAAAGACATGTAAGCAAATGCGTGCAATAAAATCATAGGGCCCGTGGCAAGAATCATTATAGAATCTAGATGGTATGAAAAGGACAGACAGGTGTGTTTGTGTGTGTGTAAGACTCCACAGAGCAGGTGATGCCTCAGTCATTCCTTGAAGGAGATGCGTGAAGAAGAGGAAAGGATTTGGACAAGGGCACATAGGCCTTTGCCTCTGTGTTTATGGGAACTGTGGTCAGCAAATTGTGTTGTAGAGTAGGCTTTGAGGGGCTTGTGTGTATTTTTTTTATTATACATATTGTGAATTCCCCAAAGGTAGTGTGACTCTGGTAGGGGACGGTATTTTCCAAGAGCACATCCTATATCCATGAACAACTGACCTTTAAAAAACAATTTTCTGACTCACCTGCATAGCCATCGAGCTACCTCAGTACATGCATTTTATTGCCAAACTTCTGGAGAACAGAGACTGAGTCCAACAGGTTCTCTGGGTTGCTCCTGTTCGAGTTCTGCTAAAACCCAAATCCCTGAAAGGAAGTGCTCCTGCTGGCCCAGGGAGGTGCAGGGAATACCATGGGGAGAGGCCAGCGTGCCCTTGGAGAGTGGTCTGCTGATTTGCTGAGGAAGAGCTTCCCAGCTTCTCTGTTCTTTCATCTGTCACCGAGGAATGACACTGGCTTCCACTTATGTGTCTCACAGACATGTTGTCATCAGGAACTTTGGCAACGCTCTTTGATATATGGAGATGAAAGATGCTGGATTAATTCAAAGGTTTATTTGTTGTTTTTTTTTACTATTATTAATAGTTAAATTGCCAAACACACTTTTGACAGTCTTGTCAGAGCTCTCAGATACGTCCTCTTCCCTGGAAGAGTAAACATCGCCTTCAGAGGCATAACTACTATCTTATTTTTTTTCTCGGCAGTGAAAAATGACTTCAAATCACAGTATTTAGGATGATGATATTTTTGATGTACTGTATCTTCCTTCAAGCTCTTATCCTATTCCCCCACTCCTATGTAAAAAAAATAAAATGAAAGGGCTAAAAAAAATTCAGATGTCAGCCTTGTCTTGGCCACAGGGTTACCTTGGGGCCCACGAGAGGAGCTGGATGCTGGACAGAGGATGAGCAGGGTGGTCACCCAGAAACCAAGCCGTGGTGGGTGTATGAGGGTCTGGTCTGAAAGTCCTGGCTGTTGCTGTCTCCAGAATCACCTGTGAGCACAAATTTTCCTTAAAACCCACAAGTTTTTTGGGAGCTTAGATTTTTGGGCTGCTGTCCCTGTCCTCTGGATGAAAAAGAGTGACTTCAAGGCTAAAAAAGTTTATGCTTCAGTTTCTTTCATCTTAGATTCAATCCGAGGCCCAGGAAGTATGTTGTTGTGTTTTTGTAAAATTAGAAGAATTGGGATATTTTCACCACAATCCATCAAGACCAACTCTCTTTCTAGTCCAGCTTCTTCTGTCCCACCTTGTTGTATCCAGGTGGTGCGAGGTGGCCTCAGCCATTTTTGGTTTCCTGCCTAAGGGAAGGTGATTAGGAGTGTGCCAGTTTGTCTGCAGTTTGGAAAGCTCATTGGGAACATCTCAATAAAACACAGTTACAGACACTGATTTGGACATACAGGAAGAGCACCTTCTTATTTGTCATCTTTATTTATTAAAGAAGTGGGAGAAAACTCAGATGAAGATTAATGGACTGTAAAATGAAAGCAATAAGGTAAATGATGAAATCAATAAAATTCTTCACTTCCTCATGTTCAATTGCAACAAAAGTTTCAAATTCTATTAAAAGCCACAGTTTTATAAGAAAAAGAGGTAAATTTCAGAAAGAAATACTGAGCAGGCTTTTGTTTGCCAATCCAATCAATGACATAGAGTGAGTCGTATAAACATGCTGGGAAAAGATTTAATATTTTTTCTGATTCAATTGAAGGAATGATATCAGCAAATAGAATAAAACTAACTATACATCACCGCAACAAGGACATCGATGGTAAAATGGTTAATAAAGTCATCAGTGAAAAAGGTGTTTGAGGAATTGTTTCAGAGAATATTTGAAAGGCACCAGGAACTTATAGCTCATATGTGAAATAAACTAGCTTTCCCAAATGTTACAGCAACCTGAGAAGTTTATAAGACATTATCAATACTGAACTATGAAGCCGAAAATAATCTTCTCTAAACTGTCCATAAAAAGAAATAAGATGCACAGATGAAAAATAAGCATATAAAAAGTCGCTTACCACCATTAATTATTAGGAAAATAGAAGCCAAAATTACAACCTAGTAGAATGGCTAAAATACAACCACTAGCTGCCAATACCAAGTGCTTGTAAACAGCTAGAACTCTACATTGTTAGCGGGAATGCAAAATGGTGCAGACACATTGGGAAATTCTTTGGTGGTTTCTTATATTAAAACTGTACATATCTTAAAGCCCAGCAATCCTGCTTTAGGCATTTAACCTGGGAGAAATGAGCTTATATTGATACTAGAGCATGTATTTGAATATTCATAGTATTCTTAATCACCAAAATCTGGAAACAACTCAGATGTTTTTCCTGCAATAGGTGAATGAATACACTCAGGCACGTCCATGTGATGAAACACTTCTGAGCAGTAACAAGGAATCTGATTTATGGAACAAGACGAGTGAATCTTAAATGCATTTTGTCAATGGACAGAAGCCAAGCCCACATCTTAGTTTCTAAATATCACAATCCAGTAAAAGGGATTAGGGTTCTTGGGGAAGTGGTTGATTCCATGACTGGAGCAGGGAAAACAAAGTCGAAAAGTGTAAGAATGAAAAGAAGGAAGGAATGAAAAAGGAAGAAAAAAGGGAGCATGTCAAAAGGGTATCAGTCTGAAAAATATCCTAATGGTCAAAACTAGAAGAATTTGAGCAACAGTGTAAATTAAGATAGTATTGGATTATAAACCAAGGAATAAAATATCAATGAGCTCAGACTCATACAAGGCTTCACTGAAAAACAAATATAGAAGGAACAGATTTTTCATGAAGAAGAATTCCACTTAATAGATAAATTAGAAGGAATGAGAGAGATAGTCACCATTAAAACCAGTTACTGCCATTATAATTACTATAAGCAAGCTCTACTAAGGGATGATCAAATTAGTAGGTAGAAATTTATGGGGAGCCAGATATTTTGCATAGTCTCAAATCTCTCTCTTCCAAACATGTATTAAATACAAAGGAGAAATAATAACTTCACAGGGGAGAAATCTGGCAGATCTTACCTTAACCAAGTAATCAAGGTTAGCATCACAAGCAATAAGATATAATGACATAAACCCCTCTGACGTGCTATACAGGCAACATCTCACCTCTGTGGAGTTCTTTCTGGCAGTGCATAAGCCCAATTCAGTCAAGAGGAAACACCAGAAAATTCAAATTAAGGAACATTGATTCTACAAGGTATCTGACCAGTGCTCTTTAAAAAGTCAAGATCATGAAAGACAAGGAAAGGTCCAGGAATGATCAAAGACTGGGGGCAACTCAGGAGACACCTCAACTAATGCAAAGTCGTTTGGACCCTGGAACCGAGAAAGGAGATCAGCAGAAAAGCCAGTGAAATCCCGGTGAAGTCTGTAACTCAGTGCATAGTATTGTACCAACATCAGTTTCTTACTTTTGATGATCGTACTATAGTGACATAAGATGTTCATGGGAGAAGGTGGGTGAACTATTTGTACTATTCTTGTAACTGTTCTATAAATGTAAAATCATCTCAAAAAAGTTTCAAAAGTTTCCGTTAAACATACGAGAGGAAAGACTGAATTATCTCTCTAATTTTAAGATAGGAAATAAAACAACTGCCACACGAAGAGCTAATGGAAGAGTATGCAGTCAAAATGTAGGGAAGTAATGTTATAGAGGCAAGAAAAGCATTGTTATTTTTCTGGATTTTGTGATATATTATATTTTCAAACTTCTTATAGTTATTGTTGCTGAATTTTCTTATTTTGTATAAATAAGAAATTCACGATTGTATGTAAATTTGTTTTTTCAGTCATGCTTTGCATCTCACCACAAACCTGGATTGACCTGGGAGGTGGCCCTGAGTCAGACCCAGAGAGAGTATCTATTGCACAGGGGGGTTCCTGTCTGATTCTTTCCATTTCTTCTGTCCTGGGCTGTGAAACATCAAAGGCTCACCCCTATTCTCTGCATAATGGTGAGACCAACAACCTCCACTGATAGTTTTAAACATGGCCATAGTGTGTCTGCAAAAGACATGGACCCAGTGGTTAAATGAAATCCTTGAAGTCCTGATATTTCCAAGACTCTGCTTCTACATTTTTGGCTTTCTTTCCAGCATCTCCAATTTATATCCCTTTCTAATATTTTATCCTCTGTCTTGATTGAGCTTTTATTACATGGGCTCGCCAATGATGAGAAATACATTTGCTTTTTCTCTTTCTTTTAGATTATTTTCTGCTCTTTTCTATTCTAAAAATAAATATTCTTTCTCTGAAATTAAAGAAAAAGAAAATTCTGAAAAGAAATCATGAAAGCAATCTCCTTTCTAATAGCTGATGCCATTATAAAACAAATTTAACCACAGAGATGAAAGATCTGTACAATGAAACTTATAAAACATTGATATAAGAAATTGAAGAAGAGTAAATGAATGAAAAATATATCCTGTGTTCGTAGATTGGAAGAATTAACTTTGCTAAAATGTCCATACTACTCAGAGATATCTATAGATTTGATACAATCCCTATTAAAATTTAAATGCTGGAGGTGCCTGTAGCTCAATGGGTAAGGCACCGGCCACATACACTGAGGCTGGTGGGTTCGAACCCGGACTGGCCCAGCTAAAACAACAATGACAACTGCAACAAAAAATAGCTGGGCATTGTAGCAGGCACCTATAGTCCTAGCTACTTGGGAGGCTGAGGCAAGAGAAGCCCAAGAGTTTGAGGTTGCTGTGAGCTGTGACACTACAGCACTCTACCTAGGGCAACAGATTGAGACTGTCTCAAAAAAATACATAAATAAAATTTAAATGCCACTTTCTGTGGAAATAAAAAATTCTAAAATTCATATGAAACCACAGAAGACTCTCTATAGCCAAAGCAATCTTGAGCAGAAAGAATGAAACTGGAGGCATCACACTACCCAATTTCAAAATCTAATTCAAAACTGTAATAATTAAAATAGCATGGTACTAATACAAAAACAGATTTATAGACTAATGAAATAAAATGGTCCAAAGATAAATTCATGTATTTTTAGTCAACTGATCTTCAACAAAGGTACCAAAAACATGCAGTGGAGAAAGAATGGTCTCTCCAACAAATGTTGTTGGTAAAACTGTATATCCACATGCAGAAGAATAAAACTGGACCCTCTTCTCACCCCATATAGAAAAATCAAATAGACTTAAATGCAAGACCTGAACCTATAGAACTATTAGAAGAAACTATAGGGGAAATGCATCCTGACCTTAGTCTGGGGAAAGGTTTCTTGAATACAACTCCCCAAACACAGGCAACAAAGGTAAAAATGGACAAATGGATCAAAGTAAAAAGTTGCTGCATACACCAGAGTGAAGAGAAAATCTACAGACTGGGAGGAAGTATTTGTAAGCCATGCATCTGATAAGGGGACAATAATCCAAAATGTGCAAGAAACTCAACCAGAAAAAAACAAACTGATAAAAATGGACAAAGATCCTGAAAAGACATTTCTCAAAAGAAAACATACAAATGGCCAACAGATACATAAAAAAGCTCAAGTAATCATCCAGAAAACACCAACTGAGAGCGCAATGAGGTATGACCTCACAATTATTAGGATGGTTCTTCTTTCTTTGTTAGAAGAAAGAGAAGAGATAACAGGTGCTGGAAAAGATGCGGAGAAAAAGGAACCCTTGGACAGTGTTGGAGGCAGTGTCAATTAGCAGAGACATTATAGAAGGCAGTATGAAATTAAATATTAAAAATAGAACTCTCATATGGTCTGACAACCCCATTTCCGGATGTATCGCCAAAGGAAATGCAATTGTATGCTGAGCAGCTCTCCTCACTCTTATTATCACAGCATTATTCACCGCAGCCAAGACATGGAGTCAACTTAAGTGTCCGTCAGTGGTTGAATAGATCCATAAAATACACAACGGAATCCTAATCAGCCTTAATAAAGAAGAAAATCTTGTTATTGGTGACAACATGGATGACATTATACCGGACGTTATGGTAAGTAAAATGAGCCGGGCACAGAAAAACGAATATTGCACGGTCTCACCTGAAGGTGACATCTAAAAGGGTTGGACTCACAGGAGCAGAGAGTGGTGGTTCCCAGGGGCTGGGGTGTGTGGAAGGAGGATTGGGGAGATGTTTGTCAAAAAAAATGCAAGATTTCAGGTAGGAAGAAAAATAAGTTCAGGAGATGTATTGTACAACATGGGGACTAGAGTTAATAACAGTGTAGTATACAGTCCTTGAAAATTGCTAAGAATGCAGATTTTAAATGTTCTTATCACAGCCTGTGAGGTAATGGCTATGTTAATTAGCTTGATGTCACTGTTCCACAATCTATACAGGTATCAAAAACAAGCACAGCATAAATATATGCTGTTTAAATTTTCTAATTATAAATTAGGATTTTTTTTTAAAGACTTCTCTCCAAGATATTCTATTCGTACTAGCCATTGTATACATTTCGGTATACAGTGTTCCTTTTTCTTATACATGAGGATGTGAATGTGTTTATTTTAAAACATAATTGTGATAACACTATGCATATAGTGTTATACGTACAGTTTTGTTTCCTGCTAACAGCACCATGTAAATATTTTATGACAGTGTTTTATGCAGTCTTTATATTCGTCATTAATGACTGCATACTCTTCTGTTGAGTGAGTACCATGGTTTAGTTAACCATTTCTGAATCACTGAATGCAGTGATGGACTTTATTCATGGTCTGGGTGTGGCTGTGGGTGTGACTTTTATGGAAAGCACTAAGGAATAGAAACCAGAAAACTATGGCTAGGTGTAAAGAGTTTAGGTAAGAGCAACGTCTCTGATAGGCCCCTGGAATTGTGTGGTGGAGCTTGTGAGGAGTAGTAGGGAGACAGTGCCTACCTACAGATAGACAATTTTAATTCTAGGAAGGATCTGGGGTTCAGCCTTTTGGTTGAGCTAAATGGTTTTCTCCTTCTGGGATGAATGCCTAAGAGGATGTTTATTAAGCACCAGAAGAAATGAAAATTAATGCAAATGTCTATTAGCCACTAAAGCCCAAGGAAAGACAAGAATGAGACATTGCAGCCCAGAGGAAATGCAATCCATAATAATGGAGAAAACAGCATGTGTGGAAACTTCCAATGAAGACAGAGACTTGCAGCATAATTAAATCAAATCCTTGGACAGCTGAGAGACAGGGCTGTTAATGTGCTGAAGCCCACTCTGCAGCAGAGGAGGCTGAAGACACTTTAGAGATTATAGCCTTGGCTTCCAATGTCTGATGGAAGCACCGATCCTGTGGTCCAGTATCTCAAAGAGAATAATTGTGCTAAATAATAACATGAGCAATATGGAGGGTCCTGATTCTGCAGATTAGCCTAGGGTGATGGAATGCAGATGGTCATTTATTTATTTGGAAAAACCAACAATATTTTACCAAGGGAGGAGATTAATCAGTTAATACGATTTTGATTCCTAATTATGTATACAGTTTGCCTCCTGAACAATCCATAAACTCTGAAGGATATTGTTGACATTCAAAAGCTCAGAAATGCTTGGCCTGGAAGGAACGTGGGAACTTGAGACACATCAGCCCAGTAACTCCACAAAAGCCAGTTTAGTACTTTGAAGCAAGCTGGTATGGGAGATAGTCAGCAACCTATCGGAAGAATCCCAAGGATTTCAGGGGCTGTCACTCAGCTCGGAGAAAGGGCTTTGTATCAGAAGCCCCAGCTCTTGCCATACGTGCCTTCTTGATGCCCACAATTTCCCACGAACGTTCCTAAACAAAGCGAAAATGCTCTTCTACACAAACGGCAGACCCTGCCAACTCCAGAGATGCAGGATCCTCTCAGGGGCCTGCTCAGCTGCTCAATGGAGAAGAGAAAATAAAAGAGGGGAAATTGTTCCTCTGGTGCAGAATGGAGCAGGCAGAGGTGATTCTCTGTACAATGCTGGCATCTGACAGGATGAGAGCTGTTTCTGAGCCAAACTTAGAGGGGATGTCATTGCCCTTTTTAATGTGACTTTTTTTCTTGCCTAATGGAGGCAAAATCATTTTGTGGATTTATTTCCAATAAGGCAATGGTTTTCAGAAGGGAAAGATAATAAATCTCAGTGACAAAAATAAGCCAACAGCTTTGGATTCTGCTTCCTGCCATCCGTAGGATGATGTTGCAGACTTTGGCACAGCTTTTAAGGCCCTTTGTGATCTTGCATTTCTGCCTTGTTTTCCGTCGTGTTCCTGCCTCATGCTCCAGCTAACCTTGTGGTTTCTATTAATAGAGTATGTTAGTCTCTCTTTTTTTAGTCTTCTAGGTCTGAAATGTTGATGAAATCGATAATTTTTTCCTGTGATATGCACTTTCCCCTGGTGGTCTTCCTTGTGTTCTGGAAGATCCAACTTGACATTCGTTCCCTCAGAGAATCTCTGTTTCAGACAAGGGTCCAGAGGGAAATAAAGAATGCACTCAAATTAGAGTGGTTCCAGGAGGGGTTAATAGAGTTACCAATAGAAACAACGGAGCTACTATTCATAGAAGAATGAGCTGGGTGTAGGCCTGGCAGCACCCCTCCTTTGAAAGAGATAAGAAAAGGGGGGCGGGTGAGTTATCAGAATCCAAACCCAGGAGTCATGTATACCAGGCCAACTTGTGAGAAGTCATGGCCAACTGATGAAATGAAGACTCTGATTCCTCTCTTCTCTTGCTCTGCTCTCCTATTGGAGCTCCCCGTTAGGCACTAACCATAAGAAGCCAGAGGGCATGAGAATCTTGTTGTCGTTGACTCAAATGGATCAGATCAGGGCAGGGGAGAGAAGGAAGGAGAATAGATCTGAAGGAGAAAATGGAAAATATTTAGCACAGTTCACCCCTTTGTCCCTTAGACTCCATTCTTGGTCCTTTGTCTATGTAAAAGGTCCTGTTCTCCAAATAACAAATATCGAATTGCTATCAATTTGGTTTCACTTATATGAGACATCTAACCCATTAGCCACTACTGATATTCTTTGTATAAGGTAGTGGTGTTGGGGAGGGGGGGATATAAATAATTAAGTAACATAGGTATTATAGTCCTTATTATTATAGCTGGCCTGAGGCCCAGGTTGATAATTACAACTGTTTTCTTCTACCACTAGATTCACGTTTTTCTTATTGTCCATGAGCCCCACAGGTTAGTTGGGATTCTTCATTTCATTCTGTATTGCTGAGGTTACTGAAACCTTAATTCCTTTAGGCCTTGGTGGTCTTGATTTTATTGAGTTCTATTGATCAAGTCATTTGGGCAAAAGAGTGCTTAAAAGCATTCCAGTGAACGTTTGAGCCTAGTTTTTATTTCTAGTGGGTATCAGCAATCCCATTTTTCACCTGGTAATTGGAATCATACACATACATATCAGCCAGTAGAATTAGTCCCTCAGATTCCTTTTCATTCAGTGGTATGAGAAGCTCCCAATGGGTTAGAGGGCAATATCAAACTATAGTTCACTGGAAGCATGACTTCCAAACCCACTGGACCCAAGGTTGTGGGGATAGGAAGAAAAAATTCTTCAAATGAGTTTTTAGGAATAATCAGGGAAGCATTCCCAACTGTACTGCCAGTTTCTTGAATCCAAGCAAAGAATAAGAACCATGTAGAAACAACCGGTTCAAGGCATGTTTTCCATCCTGTAAAAGAATAACTTCACCTTCATAGGGTGGTACCATAACGAAACCTCCAGCTGGCTATTTTATTGCCCTAGCAAACCAGTTGCTTGTAGTATGGTAAGACCAATTAATTCCTTAATGTGAGCCCACATCTACCTCTTCTTTGTTATAAAATACAGGCCCTGGTTGGAGGCAACATTAAATGACATTCTGCCGTCTTTTATAAGGTCTTCTGTAAGTCTATAAGTAGTGGCTTTAGCACAAGTAGTTTGGATAGGAATGACAAATATACCTGAAACGTGTGCTTAATTCAATAGTGAGAAACTAATGCTCACTCCATGATCAGAGGGGTCTAATTTAGTCAAATTGACACCATGGTAGCTCTCTGGTTCCTCCAGGTCTGGCACCACTTAGCATTGGTCTTCAATGATGGCATGTTGTGTCATCAAAAACCCAAGGGGTGTTTGGCCTAGGTCCGTGCTTGCACAAAGATCTAATTATTGAGACAAAGAGTAAGGCCAGGGAAGGAGATTTTTTTAAATATGAAAGATGTCTTGTCAGGAGAATAGGAGAATCTGCCTCAAATCTCTGTCTCTAGCAGAGATCATGGGGTTTTAGCTGCTCATGGTATAAGTAACAAGAGCCTGTTTGCACTGGGGAAGGTCATGAAGGATGGGGAGTCTTGGTGTCAGGAAATATGATCTTTATTCTTTTATCATGCAGAAATCCACCATTTCTCAGAAATGATTCTGAAAGTTCATCAATCCCTACCAGCTTGAGAATTTAAAACCTGAGAGGGAGAGGATTATTAAAAACACATTGGAGTCATTGAAGTTTGCTCATAGAGCTAGTCATGGTTGGACACTCATTATTAGAGATAACGTCCATGGGTTCAAGACTGCTATTGTTCAAAATATGCATATCCTTTATCCCTGCAAATACAGCCACTCTGTAAGCGAGCATGCATCTCAGCACCAGGTAACTGGGGAAGGGGATTGCCTGATATCCACAGAACTGGTCACCATGTCCACCTGCAAAGAGCTACCTATGCTATGGATGCCTCTGTGGGTGTTCAAAGGGACAAAGTACCTTCCCCTTTTGTGCCCATTCAGAGACGTTTTGTCTCCTTCTCTTCCAATCTTGTTTCTGTTTTCCTCTTTCGGTTCTGACCAGCTGACCTACCTACTCCCTAGTAAGCTCTCAGGCCATGCCCCCTTTCATAAGTAACTTGTTCTTAACCTTGTCATGTGAACAGTTTTTAGAGAATTCATGAACTTGGATGAGAAAAAAGTTGCATGTCCATTTTCACTAACTAAAAGTTAGTATTTCTTTCAATTATGAATGTAGTTAACAAAACACAAGTAGCACCTGTAACTTCATCATAGTAGAAACCACCGAGAGTTTAACAACACATTGGAGCTCTTTGTGAATATCTTGAAATATCATCTATGCAGCACTGCTTCAAAAATACAGCAGTTCTTAGATGTGTTGCCAGAAGAAACATGCCATCTTCTTACACACAGGTTTGTGCAGCAGTGCCACTTAAGATAGGGTTACTTGTTCATATGTTGGTGATCCAGATACTTATCTTATGTTCCAGTATTCCCTACTTACAACTGTTTGTTGAGAAAATTGTGAAAATAAGTTAGCAGTGTTCGGAGTTTACTAGAAGTTTGAAAGACTGGATGTTTCATGTTGGGGGTCAGGGGGGTCCCAGTTCCCCAAATCCAGTTGACCTGGTTCACTTACTCGGCTGAGCTAGAAAGCTCCACGGAGACACAGCAGTAATTGAAAATAAAAATGAATGGAAACTGAAAATAATACTAGAGCAGCACAGGCAGCGTGAATAGAGAGCAAAGTAAGCTGCATAAGTTTCAGTGTTACAGAGATTTTATTTAGATAGAACAAAAAGACGTTTAGAGCACTTCCAAAGAGAGCTGGAAGTGGGTCCCTCTCTTGAAGGAGATGGAGATGGAAAGGCCTGTAGGAATACAAATACTCTTCTCCATTTGAAATTAGTTGCAAGTGTTTGTACATTGGCCTCCCTGCACCTCTAAGCAGTCTTGCCCTTTTCTATTGGTCACTGGTGTTCTCTTTCTATTGGTCATTGGTTACCTAGGTTACTTCATACCCACATCCTTATGGGCCCTCCAGACTTCCTGGTTTCAGCAGACCAGGTTTTCCTCCCATTCCCCCTTGAACCCCTTTCTTAGTGTCCTTTCTTAATTCAAATGAAAATTCTTAACTCTGTATAGAACACTTCCTAATTTGGACTTTCAAAATAAAAGACTCGCAAACCCCCATGCTATTGGAGAGGTGATAATAGGGCAATATGTATTAAACAAGGTCAGGCTGGTCTGTGGACTGGAGCAAAAGGAAAAAGAAGCAAAAGCTGATAATAGCACCTATGTTAAATGGCGAGATCTATTCTGGTTGCTATTTGAAACCCTACTCTGAAGTCTGTCACTGAGAATGGGCAACTTGGCCATCCCCCCTCAGCCGATGGCAGGATGCAGCCAGACATTACTCACTGCAGCCAGCTCTTCCCTTTTGCTCCCTGTGTCCATGCTAACGATTTTAAAGAAGAATTCTTATTTTGTGAGTCCCTCATGGAAACTACAAAGCTCTTTGGTGGTTTGGAAAATGAAACTTTGCCTGGAAATGAAAGCTTTGAGACTGCACAGGTGGTGCTTCTGTACTCCTGGTGATGCAGCTACTTTGGGCATCCAGTGAACACGGAAGCTCCTTAGGCTGGTGTCACTCACTTCTTTTCACACAGCCATGCATCGACATCATATAGACTCTCCTAACAGATCTGAAAGAAGTTTGGTCAGTAGCTATAAAGTCATCAATTTTATCAGGAGCAGGTCTCTGAATCATAGTACAAATCTCGGTAGTGAAAGGATTTTGCCGAGAAAAAGCGCAGAGTGTGCAGAGTTTTTCTATCACAGAGAAGTCCGGTAGCTGGAGGGCCTGGTAGCCACTGCTAACACAGGGCAGAATTTTATCTTCTCTCCTTTGGGGGGAGAGATGATAAAGGGTGAGATCCCGCATACTTTCAGAATGAATACGCCCTACACCATGCTGCCTCAGCCCTTTCTGAGACCGTCTGCCTTCCATGGGCCTCCCTCTGCCCCCAAACAAGGGTAAACATTACCATATCACTCTCTGCTCAGAAACTACCAAGGCTCCTATTGCATTCGAATTCGAATCCACACTCCTACCTGCCTTGAGGCCTCCCTGGCTAGCCTGTGGTCTCTGGCACCCCTCTCCACCCCTGTCCTTCCCACTCAGCTACTCTGGACAAAATGCCTATCATGAATGCACACTCACCCTGCAAGGCTGCCTTGTTTCTACATTCTGCCTCTGTCTAAAATACCTTGGCCCTCCTGATGCCTTGCTCATTTTTCCTCACCTCTGCATACAAGCATCTAGACAGATACTTGTGAATTCTTTCTTACCCGTTTGTCTATTACTAGAATGTCAGCTCCAGGAGGGCAGGGACCTCACCTATTTTGTTCACCACTGGGTTTCAATGCCAGGAAACATGCTTGAGACACAGCTGCTCAGTAAATTGTTCTGGCATAAACAACTAGGGTGGGTGAGGATTGTTCAGACATCTGTATTTGTTTAACACAGTTTTTTAAAAGTCTTTGGTTGGAGACTTCAACACCCCTCTATTATTAACTGACAGACCCAGCAGGTAGGAAATCAGTAAAGATGTACTTGAACTCAACAGCATCATCAATCAACTGTGTCTAATTGACATTTATAGACTACGGCTTCCAACCACAGCAGAATATATATTCTTCTCAAGCTCACATGGGACATTCACCAAGAAGGACCATATTCTAGGCCATAAAACACATTTTTACAAATTTAAAAGGATAGAGATTTTACAATTTATCTTCTTAGACCATAATAGAATTAAGCCAGAAATCAATAACAGAAAGAAAGCAGGAGAATCCCAAAGTACTTGAAGAACAACACACTTCTAAATAAAAGTCAAAGAAATCTCAAGAGCAATTTTAAAATATTTTAAATTAAATAATATTGAAAGTAAAACTTAAAATATGTGGGATATAGCAAAAGCATTGCTTAAAGGGACATTTATAGCACTGAATACATATATTATAAAAAGGAAAGATCTAAAATAATCTAAACTACTTTAGCTAACTTAAAAAAGAACAACAACTTAAATCCAAGTAAGCAGTATAAAAGAATTAATAAAAATCAAAGCAGAAATTAATGACATTGAAAACAGGATATCAGTAAAGAAAATCAGTGAAACCAAAAGCTGGTTCTTTAAAAAGATCAATAAAATTGATAAGCCCTCTAGCTAGGCAAACTATGAAAAATAGAAGACACAAGTTACTAGTATCAGAAATGAAAGAAAAGGCATCCCTACAGATCTTCTAGACATTAAAATAATAGTAAAGTAATATTATGAATAACTCTATGCCTAAAAATTTGATAAGCTAGGTGAAAGAAACTAATTCCTTAAAAGACACAAGGTGCTGAAACTCACACAAGAGTAAATAGGCAATTTTTTTTTTTTTTTTTTGAGACAGAGACTCACTGTCACCCTGGGTAGAGGGCCATGGCATCATAACTCACAACAACCTCAAACTCTTGGGCTCAAGCAATCCTCTCGCCTTAGCCTCTAAAGTAGCTAGGACTATAGGCTCCTGCCACAACCCCTTCCCCCACTAGTTTTTCTTTTTTTTTTTTTTTAGTAGACACAGGGGTCTCACTCTTGCTCAGGCTGGTCTCAAACTCTTGTGCTCAGATGATCCACTTCCCTTGGCCTCCCAGAGTGCTAGGATTATAGGCATGAGCCACTGTGTTCGCCCTAAATAGGCAATCTTAATAGGCTTATATCTATTAAAGAAATTGAATCAGTAATTATCTTCCAAAACAGAAAGCACCAGGCCCAGATGAGTTTACTGGTAAATTCTACAAATATTAAGAATTATGCCAATTCTCTACAATCTTTTCCAGAAGAAAAATGTAAGAGGAATTCTATGTATTCTATGAGGCCAGCATTCCCAATACAAAACCAGACAAACATAATAAAAAAAACTACAGACCAATATCTCTCATGGTTGTAGATGTAAAACTCCTCAATAAGACACTAGAGAAGTGAATACAACAATTTATAAAAATTATACACTATGACCAAATTGGATTTATCCTGGGTACACAGGGCTGGTTTAACATTTGAAAATTAATTATGTAATCATCATATCAACAAGCTAAAAAAGAAAAATCAAATGCTTCTATCAATAGAAGTGAGAAAAAGCATTTGACAAAATTGAACACTCATTTATGATGAAAACTCTCAGTAAACTAGCAACTGAGAGGAATTTTCTAAAGTACATACAGAAAATCTACAAAAACCCCACAGCTAAATTCATATTTAATGGTGAGAAACTAGGAGTTCCCTCACTGAGATCAGGAACAAGGCAAGCATGTCCCCTCTCATCACTGCTTTTCAACATCCTAGTGGAAGTCCTAGCTAATACAATAAGATAAGAAAATAAAATAAAAGGTGTGAATAGTGTGAAAGAAGGAATAAAACTATCTTTGTACATAGATTACAGAATTGTCTATGTAGAAAATTTAAAAGAATAAACTAAAAACTTCCTGGAACTAGTAAGCATTATAGCACAGTTGCAAGATACAAAGTTAATATACAAAAGTTGCTTGCTTTCTGATATGCCTGCAATGAATAATTGACATTTGGGAAAAAAAAAAAACAAAACACAAGGTGAGGGAACTCCTAGTTTCTCACCATTTACATCAGCACCACCTCAAATACTTAGTTGTAAGTCTAATGAAATATGTCTAACATTTATGTGAGGAACACTATAAAACCCTGATAAAAGAAATCAACGAAGAATTAAATAAATGAAAAAAAGTTTCCATGTTCCATGAAGACTTAGTAATGTTAAGATGTCAGTTCTTCCCAATGTAATCAGACCCAACACAATCTAAATAAAAATCACCACAAATTAGTTGGGTGTGGTAGCTCGTGCTCATAGATACCAGTGATTCAGGAGGCTGAGGTAGGAGGGATTACCTGAGCTCCAGAGTTTGAGATCAGCCTCAACAACGTAGTCAGACCTTATCTAAAAAGTTGCGGTCTTTTTGAGATAGGGTCTCCTAACTAGCTAATCTTTAATGTTTTTTGTAGGGACAGGACGTCACTATGTTTCAGGCTGGCCTCAAACTTGTTGCCTTAAGCAATCCTTCTGCCTTGGCCTCCCAAAGTATTGGGATTACAGGCATGAGCTACTGTGTCTGGCTCTCTAAAACAATTACAGTAGAACTTCCATAGCTGACCACCTTCCCTATATTGAACATCTCCTATGTTGACCTAATTTTCATGGACTAGACAGTCACCACATGTACATATGGATACAGCAGGCCTACTTCCTTATGTTGCCCATCTCCGTATATTCATCAGTTACAGTCCCTTGGGTGATCAGCTTACACAGTTTCTATTGCATTTAAATATTAGCAGGGCTTGATGGTGTGCACTTGCAGTCTCAGCTACTCAGAAAGCTGAGGTGGGGAATATCTTGAGCCCAGGAATCAAAGACTGTAGTGAACTATTATAGTGCCATTGCACTTCAGCCTGGGAAACAGAGAAAGACCCTGTGTCAAAAAAATAAAAATCACAGCATATTATTTTGAAGATATTGGCAAGCTGATTCACAAAATTTATGTGGAGAGTCAAAAGACTGAGAATACCTAATACAATGTTGAAGAGAAAGAAAGGTAGAGGACTGACACTGCCTGAACTCAAGACTTACTACAAAGTTATAGTAATCGAGATGAATTGTATTCTCAAGGAATAGATAATCAGATCAATTGAACAGAATAGAGAGTCTAGAAATAGACCCACAAAAATATAGCCAATTGATCTTTGACAAAGAAGCAAAGGCAAAGCAATGGAGCAAAGATAGACTTTTTAACAAATGGTGCTACAACAACTGGGTAGCCACATGTACAAACAAAAAAAAATCTAGATACATACTTTATACCCTTTAGAAAAACTGGAATTAAGAAGGATCATAGACCTAAATGTACAATGCAAAACTACATAATTCCTAGATGACAGAATAGGAGAAAATCTAGATGAGCCTATGTGTAATGATGGCTTTTTAGAGGCACAATCATGAAATAAACAATATGTTGGATTTCACTAAAATTAATACCTGGCACTTTGCAGAAGACACTGGTCAAGAGAATGAGAAGACAAGCCATAGACAGAAAATATTTGCAAAGGAAAATGATGACGAAGGACTGTTATCCAAAATACACAACTCTTAAAACTCAACAACAGGAAAACAACCAAATAAATCTTAGCAAACAGAATATAGCTACACATTAAAAAAAATTATACATCATGATCAGGTGGGCTTTATGCCAGGAATGGAAGAGTTCAACGTACATAAATCCATAAATGCATTTCACCAGACAAACAGAAGCCAAAACAGATCTATCTCTCAACAGATCCAAAAAAAGTATTGACAAGATTCAGCATCCTTTTCTAATAAGAACACTTAAAATAGGCATAGATAGGACATTTCTTAAACTACTAGAAGTCATCTATGATAAACCCATAGCCTATACCATAGGCTTCTAGTAGTTTATTCCTTTACTGAATTGAGTAAAACAGAAAGCATTTCCACTCAGAAGGGGAACCACACAAGGATGTCCACTATCACTACCACTATTCAACATAATGCTGGAAGTCCTAGCCAATGCAATCAGGAAAGAGAAGCATATCATAGATATTCAAATGGGGACAGAGGAGGTCAAACTCTTGCTCTTTGCTGATGATAAGATGGTATACTTAGAAAACCCCAGGGACTCAGCTGCAAGGCTCCTGGAAGTGATCAAGAAATACAGTAACATCTTGGGATATAATGGTCAAGCTGAGAATCAAATCAAAGACACACTACCCTTCATAGTAGCTTCAAAGAAAATGAAATACCTGGGAATATACCTAAGATAGGATGTGAAGGATCTCTACAGAGAAAACTGAGAAAAGAGATAACAGAAGATGTTAACAAATGGAAGACTGTATCATGTTCATAGCTGGGAAGAACCAACACTGTTAAAATGTCCATACTACCCAAAGTGATCTAAAGATTTAATGTCGCTCCCATCAAAACACCAACATCATATTTTGAAGAGCTTAAAAAAACAGTACTCTGTTTCATATGTAGCCAGAAAAAAAACCCTGAATAGCCAGTGCAAGTCTAAGAAATAAAAACAAATCTGAAGGCATCATGCTACCAGAGTTTAGGTTATATTACAAGTATACAGTGATCAAATGGTATTGTCAAGAAAAATATAGACATAGATCTATGAAATGGAATAGAGAACCTAGAGACAAAACAAGCTGGATATTGCCATCTCATCTTTGAAAAACCAAACAAAAGCATACATTGGGGCAAAGAATCCCTATTTAATACATGGTGCTGAGAGAACTGGAGAGCCACATGTAGAAGACTAAAACTGGACCCACATCTCTCCACTGACAAAAGTTGATTCTTGCTGGATAGAAGATTTAAATTTAAGACATGAAACAATAAAATCTCCAGAAGGAAGTGTGGAAAAAACTCTAAATGATACTGGCCTGGGAAAAGATTTTATGAATAAGACCCCTTTGGCAACTGCAGCAACACCAAAAATAAACAAATGGGACCCAATAAACTAAAAAGCTTCTGCACAGCTAAGGGCACAACAACTAAAGTAAACAGACAACCTTCAGAATGGGAGAAGATATTTTCATGCCATGAATCGGACAACGGGCTGATAGCTAGAATACACGGAGAACTCAGATTCATCAACAAGGAAAGGGCCAACAATCCCATTTACAAGTGGGCAAGAGAAATGAACAGATTCTTCTTTGAAGAAGACAGATTTAATGGCCAACAAACACATGAAAAGATGTTCATTGCCTCTAATCATCAGAGATATGCAAATGAAAACCACCCTGAGATTACCTAACATGAAGGCGAATAGCTGACATCACAAAGTTCCCAAGCTGCAGATGCTGGCATGGATGGGGAGAGAAGGGGAAATACTTTTACACTGCTGGTGGGATTGCAAACTAATATAGCCTCTTTGGAAAGAAGTATGGAGTATCAAAGAGCTAAATGTAATTCCATGTGATTCTGCAATCCCATTGTTAGAGTCTACCCTTAAGAAAAAAAAATCATTTTTACCATAAGGACATTTGCACTAGAATGTTTATCATAGCACAATTCAAAATTGCAAGGTGTGGAAACAACCCTTCAACCTGTGAATGGATTAATAAACTGTGGTATATATACACCAGGGAATACTATTCAGCCCTAAAAAGATGGAAACTTAACATTTTTTGTATTAACCTGGATTGAGTTGAGTATTCTCCTTAATAAAGTATCACAAGAATGGAAAAGCAAGCATCCACTGTACTCACATACTAATATATGAGGTAGATAAACAACTGCATGCCCATCAGATAGAAAAACATAATTAAATTCAAGTTTGAGGGGGGTGGAAATATGGAGGAGGCAGTGGGTGAGGAAGGGCAGTTGATTAAGTTCTCACCTAATGAGCACAACTGAAATTTAAAAAAAAACTTAATCTGAAATTAAAAAAAAAAACTGGGCAAAGATCAAAACAGACATCTTACTAAAAGATATGCAGATAGCAAATAAGCATATAAAAGGAGCTCAATATTATGTCACTAAGGAATCAAAAGTTAAAATGACAATGAGATGCCACTGCATACCTATTAGCATAGCAAAAATCCAAAATACTGACAATACCAAATGCTAGTGATGATGTGAAGCAACAACTCTCATTCACTGATAATGAGAATGCAAAATAGTGCAGCCACTTGGGGGATAGTTGGCAGTTTCTTACAAAACTAAACATACTTTTACCAATCTTAGCACATACTCTTAAATAATCTTGGTATAAAACCCTCCTTGGTATTTACTCAAATGAGTCAAAAACTTATGTTCACATAAAAACTAACATAAGATGTTTTTTTTTTTTTTGGTTGCAGCCATCATTGTTGCTTGGCGGGCCGGGGCTGGACTCGAACCCGCCAGCTCAGGTGTATGTGGCTGGCGCCTTAGCCCGTTGAGCCACAGGCGCCGAGCCCTAACATAAGATGTTTATAGCAGCATTATTCATAATTGCCAAAACTTGGAAGCAACTAAAATGCCCTTCAGTAGGTGAACGGATAAACAAACTGTGGTACATCCCGACAATGGAATATTATTCGGCAATTAAAAGAAACGGGCTACTAATCCATGAGAAGACATGGAGGAAACCATGAATATTGTCACATGTCACAATATATGAATAACCATATATTGTGTATGAACCCAACTATATTATGGTCTGACAAGGGCAAATCTATGAAGACAGTGAATAGATCAGTGGTTGCCAGGAGTTAATCGGGAGGGAGGGATGAACAGGCAGAGCACAGAGGGTTTTTAGGGCAGTAGAGCTGTTTTATATGATTCTGTAATGGTGGATACACGTATTACATATCTGTCAAAACCCATGGATTGGACAACACCCCGAGAAGATCCTAATATGAGCTATGGACATTGGGCGATGAGGATTTGACAATGTAGGCTTGTCAACTGTATCACATGTGCCACCCTGGGGAAGGCTGTTGATGGGGGGGAGGTTGTATGTGTGTGGGGGTAGGGAGTCTATTTCTGTATTTTTTGCTCAATTTCTGTGAACCAAAATTTACTCTAGAAAATAAAGTCTCTTTTTTAAAAAAAGCCTGGAGAGGATGACTTCCAGTATCAGAAGGGCTATTTTTAGAAAAGGAAATAGATTGTGAGGTAGCAGAATTGATAGAAGTGGATCAACTCTGCTGGATGTGTGTGTATACATGTGATTGTGTGTATGAGGGCGTGTGTTTTATGTGTATATGCATCTGTGAGAGCGTGTACACATGTATGTATTTGCACACTTTTATACACATGTGAGTGTGTATGTCTGTGTGAAGCATTCATGTCTGTGTATGTGTATATAAATGTGTACGCTTAAATGCATGCAAATGTATGTGTCTCTGTGTGTGCACACATGTGTGTGTATGTACGTGTACCTTATGTGTAGACTCTGTAGATTTAAACTCAACAAGAGGATGAATCTTTTAATAGGTCAGTCCAGCCATAAAATAGACACTTTCATTAAGTAGTGAGCTCCCTGTCCCTGGAGGTATCTAAAAGAACCTGAATGATCTCTGTGGAAAAGCTGCACACAGGGCTGCTGGGTTGGTGAGGGCTGGTGGGACTGCCAGCCCAAGTGACATCCCTCCCTTCCAGGGCCAAGCTCTGTGGTTGAGGACCCGCATGACTGAGGGTCTGTGCATCCTCTCTTGGTGACTTCTTGCTGGGCACACTTGGTACAGGGAAGACTTTTCCACAGAGAATACTCTGAATGTTCACTCTATATGTTTTTTACTTCTGGCTCACAGGACCCTGAAAGCCCAGCTCAGGGACTCAGGGAGATTTCACAGTGAGAGATGAGTCTCTGCTGATGGATGGTACTCTGTCCATGCTGAGAAATGGACTATATCCTCGCATCTCTCAGTGTCACTAGGGGCATCTTTCTCAGTGATCTTAGTATTTTTCTAATATAAATATTTGAAGCCATCATCTCTCTAAGATGTTAAATGGTTTAGATAGCTTGACTGCAGTGGAAACAAATGTTTACTTTTCCTATAAGCCTGGAAAATTGATGGCTTCTTCTCCATTGCTTCTGAAGTATCTATTTATTACCAAATTGCACAATAATCAGAAAATTGCAATGATTTGGAGTTTCCCTCACCCCAGCAGGGTCCAGAGGGCATACCTCTTACTGCACCTGTGAGAAACAGATAATGTAGGGGAGATCTGGCATTTGTGAGCTCTGTGGGTGTGCTTTTCTTTGCAGCCCGACCTTACAGTGGGGACTATGGCCACTGAATTGGGAATGGACTGGTTGCTGGCAGGGGCCCAGTGGTAGTACTTAACTGCCAAAGATTAGGCGGCAATAGTGTAGGATGAGTTTACATCATAGACAACAGAGTCAAAGCTGTACCCACCTAGCAAGTAGCTGAGTATGCTCCTAGATGAGAAACAGTATTCCTGTTTTAATACTAAGTAATTTGAAGTGTAAGGGATTTGCAAGTTGATACTGAAATGAAGGAGTCAGATCTTACAAAGAAATCCTAAAGCAATGAGATTTTCATTAAGTTGACCCATTGGTTCTGAGATATAGACAGAATGAAAAGATTAATGAACTTCATTCTCATGCTACATGCAAATGTGTTTTCCAATATGTTGCATCATGGAAGGTATTGCTAAGCACTTAACATATTGGGCAAATAAACTCAAGTCTGCTTCTAGAGTGACTTCATTCTAGAGCGAGATGATGGTATAAAGTCATCTTATCTTGCTAAGGTGAGGTGCATGCCTCACCTCTCTCATCATAGCCTGGGTGCCTGAACAAAACACAATAAAACTGCACTATACAGAACAACAACAGCAGCACTCTCTGTTCTTTCCTGGCATGGCCCTTGGTTATGTGGCCATGTGGAAAGAACTCACAGGTTCTCTAGAATGCCCAGGGATGTCCCATCATGCTGACATTGGCTGTCCTCTGGGAGGGACAGCCTGTTGGGTCCCATCTGTGGACACTACCTTCTGGTATAGTTTATGGACTATGTACATGTATTTCTTTTGAACTGATTCCATTAGTTGAGCTCCTGGGCATGGAATACTGGAAAAAATATCCCATGTCTTTTTTTTTTATAACCGTTTTCCTTTATTGTACTTATTAGAACACCCAGAAGCTTCTTTGAGAGAAATACTCATGAAATAGAAAACACACAAAAGAACAAGCCCCTCTAGCCCTACTGGCCAACAAGCCTATTCTCTCTCTCTTTTTTTTTTTCCTTTTATTAAGTCATATATACATAGATCATGAATACATTTATGCATATGTGGGGTACAATGTGTTGATTTTTTAAAATACAATTTGGAGTGCTTACATCAAACTAATTAATATAGCTTTTGCCTCATTTATTTTTATCAAATAAATAAATAAAACTGTGTTAAGACATTTATGTTCTATACTTGATAGATTTGACTTGTATCCTTACAATATCTGAGAACACAAAGGGAATCAAAAATAGACCTGCCGTTTGATCCTGCCATTCCTCTACTAGGAGTATATACAAAAGACCAAAAATCACTTTGCAACAAAGATGTTTCCACCAGATTATTCAGTGCAGCTCAATTCGTAATTGCCAAGTCATGGAAGAAGCCCAAGTGCCCATCTACCCATGAATGGATTCATAAATTGTGGTGTATGTATACCATGGAATACTATGTAGCCTTAAAAGAGATGGAGACTTTACCTCTTTTATGTTTACATGGATGGAGCTGGAACATAGCCTACTTAGTAAAGTATCTCAAGTATCCAATATACTCAAGTTCTTTTATGAAACCAATTTATAGTCACTCATACTTTCTTATGAAAGACAGATCACAACTATAGCCCAGGGTTAAGGAGAGAAATGGAGGGGAAAGATAGGGGAGGGGGGAAATTTGATAGAGGGAGGGTAAATGGTGGGACCACATCAATATCCCATGTCTTTATGAGAAATATAAGACTATATTAATTGAAAAGGAAGGCAGTCACAGCAGTAGAATATCACAGAACAGAATTTAGACTTGACGTGGGAATGAAGTGTGCCCCTGGACTCTGGGCACACAATGCCAGCATCACCCTCCCGCTCTGGCACACCCTCACATCCTTCTTTTGTTTGTCCAGAAGGGCCAGGTCACATGACACTGTGGTGCAGGGGCCCCTAACAACAATTATGAGTCACTGCGCTCTGAGGAGGGTGATAGGACCACCACAGCTATCATACATGACTAACAAACCCTTTGCCATTTCTGAAGTTTATTTCTATTTAAAAATGAATTTTGGTTTACTACTTGGCAGTTGTTGAAACCCTACTTTGACTAATAGTCTCCTTGGGTTCCTACCACTGTTCAGTTATACCATTGAATCCCAGTTTGTCTCAGTTCAAACAGAGCATCTTCTAGACCCATTGTAATGAACCTGATCAAGGTCAAAATGAAAGAGAAAATTCTCCAAGCAGTCAGGCATAAGCAGCAGCTTACCTACAAGGGCAAAACCATTATGGTGACAGCAGACTTTTCAGCAGAAACTTTATAAGCCAGAAGAGAATGGTCGCTTGACTTCAATTTTCTCAAACAAAACAACTTCCAGGCCAGGATTTTGCATCCTGCTAAACTAAGTTTCACATTTGATGGAGAAATCAAATCTTTTACTGATGAGCAAACATTAATGCAATTTGCCACTGATAAGACCAGCTATGCAGGAAGTACTCAGGCCCATACTATACACAGACCATCACCATGGACCACCAGCAAAGTAAAGATACCCAGACATAAAAGGATAAAGCCTAGCTTCTACAATGGCCCAAGTAATAAAACTAGACAGCAGACTACCACAAAACAAGACAAACAGAACCCCACCATACTTATCAATATTCTCAATAAATGTTCATGGCCTAAATTTCCCACTGAAGAGGCACAAGCTGGCTGATTGGTTAAAAAAAGCACAAACCAACTATATTATGTCTTCAGGAAACACATCTAACCTCCAAGGACATGATAAGATTCAGGGTGAAGGGCTGGAAAACAATATTTCTGGCAATTGGAAATGAGAAGAAATTAGAAATCTCAACCCTATTTGCAGATATAATTGGCTTTAAAGCAATAAAACAAAGAAAGACAAAGATGGACACTATACTGGTCAAGGGAGAAATACAATAAGACATTTCAGTTGTAAATATGCATGCTCCCAACTTAAATGTTTCCATATTTATAAAATGAACCCTAACTAGTCTGAACAATATGATATCCTGCAATATCATAATAACTAGGTACTTTAACACACCATTTACAGAACTTGACAGATCTTCCAAGAAGAAACTAAACAAAAAAAGATGCACTTAAACACGACTCTAGAATAAATGGACTTAACAGACTTATACAGAACATACTACCTAATAATACTGAATATGTATTCTTCCTGTTGGTTCATGGATCCTACTCCAAAATTGATCATATCCTAGGACATGAATCAAACCTCAACAAATTAAAAAAAAACAAACAGAAATTACCTTGTATCTTTTTGGACCACAATGGAATGAAAGTAGAACTCAACTCCAACAAAAATCTTCAAAAATCCCCACACAGAGTCATGAAAACTAAACAATCTTATGCTGAATGACAGCTGGGTCAAGGAGGAGATAAAGAAGGAAATCCTTGAACAAAACAACAATAAAGCCACAAGCTATCAAAGCCTGTGGGATACTACAAAAGCACTCCTACAGGGAAATTTACTGCATTAAATACCCTCATCTACAAAATACAAAAAGCACAAATCAACAACATAAGGAATCATTACAAAGAACTGGAAAAGTAAGATCAATCTAATCCAAAACCTATCAGGAGAAAAGAAATAACCAAAATTAGACAAGAACTAGATGAAATAAAAAAAAAAGAACCATTTGGAATATTAATAATTCTTTAAAAATATAAATAAAATAGATAAACGTTTGGCCAGATTAACTAGAAACAGAAAAGTAAGATCTCAAACACCTTCAATCAGAAATGAAAAAGGGGCCAGGTACAGTGACTCACGCCTATAATCCTAGCACTCTGGGAGGCCGAGGTGGGTGGACTGCCTGAGCTCACAGGTTCAAGATCAGCCTAAGCCAGAGCAAGAACTCGTCTCTAAAAATAGCTGGGTGTTGTGGCAGGCACCTGTAGTCTCAGCCACTTGGGAGGCTGAGGCAAGAGAATTGCTTGAGCCCAAGTGTTTGAGGTTGCTGTGAGCTATGACACCATGGCACTCTACTGAGGGCGACAAAGTGAGACTCTGTCGAAATGAAAAAGGGAAAATAACAACAGATATCACAGAGATACAAAAAATCATCATGGGTTATTATTAAAAACTCTATGCCCATGATCTTGAAAATGTGGAGGAAATAGATCATTACTTGGAAACACACTACCTTCCTAGACTTAACCAGGAAGAAATAGGACTCTTGAACAGAACAATTTCAGACACCAAAATTGCAACAATAAAAAATCTCCCAGGAAAAACAGTCCCAGACCAGATGGTTTTACACCAGAATTCTACTAAACATCCAAAGAAAAGCCTATACCTATACTGCAGACTATATTCCAAAACATTAAGAAGGAAGGACCCCTTCTCAACTCCTTCTATAAAGCAAATATCACCCTGATACAAAAACCAAGAAAGACCCAACAAAAAAAGTAAACTACAGACCAGTTTCCTTCATGAATATTGATGCAAAAATACTCAATAAAATCCTAGTAAATAGATTACAGCTACACATTAAAAAAATTATACATCATGATCAGGTAGGATTTATACCAGCAATGCAAGGCTGGTTCTACATATGCAAATCCATAAACATAATTCATCACATAATTAGAAGCAAAAAACAAAGACCATTTCCTCTAATAGATCCAGAAAAAGCACTTGATAAAATTCAGTATCCTTTTCTAATAAAAACAATTGGGAAAATAGGCATAGATGGGACATTTCTTAAACTACTAAAAGTGATCTATGACAAACCTACAGCCTATATCATAATGAATGGCGTAAAACAGAAAGCATTTCCAGTTAGAACTGGAACCAGACAAGGATGTTCACTATCACTACCACTATTCAACATAATGCTGAAAGTCCTAGTCAATGCAATCAAGCAAGAGAAGCATATCATGGATATTCAAATGGGGACGGAGGAGGTCAAACTCTTGCTCTTTGCTGATGATAAGATGGTATACTTAGAAAACCCCAGGGACTCAGCTGCAAGGCTCCTGGAAGTGCTCACGAAATACAGTAACATCTCGGGATATAATGGTCAAGCTGAGAATCAAATCAAAGACACAATACCTTTCACTATAGCTTCAAAGAAAATAAAATACCTGGGAATATAACTAACAAAGCATGTGAAGTATCTCTACAGAGAGAATTATGAAACCCTGAAAAAAGAAATAGCAGAAGATGTCAGCAAATGGAAGAATGGACCATGTTCATGGTTGAGAAGAATCGAGATCGTTAAAATGTCTATACTACCCAAAGTGATCTACAGATTTAATGCAATCCCCATTAAAACACCAGTGTCATACTTTGAAGAACTCAAAAAAATAGGTCTTCACTTTGTATGGATTGAGAAAAAACTTCAAATAGCCAACACAATTCTAAGATATAAAAACAAATCTGGAGGCATCACATCATTAGACTTAAGGTTATATTACAAATCAATATGATGAAAACAACATAGTATTGGCATAAAAATAGAGACAAAGATCTAAGAAACAGAAGTGAGAACCTAGAGGTGTAATCAGCCTTATATTGCCATCTAATCTTCGATGAACCAAACAAAAGTCTACACTGGGGAGAAGAATACCTATATAATAAATGGAGCTGGGAGAACTGGTTAACCACATGTAAAAGGCTGAAAATGGACCCACACCTCTCACCACTTATCAAAATTAACTCACGGCCAGGCACAGTAGCTCATGCCGGTAATCCTAGCACTCTGGGAAGCCAAGGTGGGTGGACTGTCTGAGCTTAGGAGTTCAAGACAAGCCTAAGTAAGAGTGAGACTCCCTCTCTACTGAAAAAAAAATAGGCAAGGCATCATGGTAGGTGCCAGTGGACCCAGCTACTGGGGAGGCTCAGGCAAGAGAAATGCTTAAGCCCAAGAGTTTGAGGTTGCTGTGAGCTATGACAATATAGTACTCCATCCAGGGTGACAGAGTAAGACTCTGTTTAAAAAAAATAAAAAATTAACTCGTGGCTCAATGGGCTAAGGCGCCAGCCATGTACACCTGAGCTGGCGGGTTCGAATCCAGCCCGGGCCCACCAAACAGCAATGACGGCTGCAACCAAAAAATGGCCGGGCGTTGTGGTGGGCGCCTATAGTCCTAGCTACTTGGAAGGCGGAGGCAAGAGACTCGCTTGAGCCCAGGATTTGGAGGTTGCTGTGAGCTGTGATGCCACAGCACTCTATCCAGGGTGACAGCTTGAGGCTCTGTCTCAAAAAAAAAAAAAAAATTAACTCATGCTGGAAAGATTTAAATATAAGACACAAAACTATAAAAACTCTAGAATGAAGCATGGGGAAAATTCTTAATAATATTGGCTAGGGAAGGATTTTATGAAGAAGACCCTACTGGCAATTGCAGCAACACCAAAATTAAATAAATGAGACCTGATCAAGCTAAAAAGCTTCTGTACAGCTAAGGACACAATAAACAAACCAAATAGACAGCCTTCAGAATAGAAGAAAATATTTTCATGTTATGAATGTGACAAAGGGCTAAGAACCAGAATGTACACAGAACTCAAGTAAATCAACAAGAAAAGAGCAAACCACCCAATAATTCATTGGGCAAGAGACATGAACAAAACCTTCTCCCAAGAAGAGAGACGAATGACCAACAAACACATGAAAAAATGTTTTCATGCTTAGTCATTAGAGAAATGCAAATTTAAACCACCTTGAGATATTACCTAACGCCAGGAAGAATAACCATGTCACAAAGTCCCAAAGCTGCAGATGCTGGTGTGGGTGTGGACAGAGGGGAACTTACACACTGTTGGTAGGATTGCAATCTAGTACAGCCTTTTTGGAAAGAAGTATAGAGAATCCTCAGGGCTAAAAGTAGACCTGTGATCCTGCAATCCCATTACTAGGTATCTACTCAGAAGAAAAAAAAATCATTTTACCATAATGACATTTGCACTCCAATGTTTATAGAAGCTCAATTCACAATTGCAAAGATGTGGAAACAACCTAAGTGCCCATTAACCCATGGATAGATTAATAAGCTGTGGTATATGTATACCATTGGATACTATTCAGCCATAAAAATGATGAGGTCTCTACATCCTTCTATTTACCTGGAGGACATTTTCCTAAGTATCTCAAGAAGGGATAAGTGAGCACCTCATGTACTCAATACTAATATGAAACTTGCAGATGAACAACTACAGGCCTACATGAGTGAAAAACACAAGTAAATTCAGGAAGGGGGATGGGAGATAGAGGGAGTTTGGTAAGCCCAGTGGTAGTCATGGCAGGGTGGGATGTAGGGATTGCACAGGCTCACTGGCTTCCTAGTAACAGGATTGAAACAAGCATCATCTCTGCTCTTTTGCTACAAATGGTGCTTTGCACCTTGCTGTAAATCAGGAAAAATTCAATTGGGAGTACAGAAGGGAAAAACCATAATAGGTGGTTTTAGACCAGTATGTTGTTTTTGTTCGTTTGCTTGGAAAATGGGGATGTGAACAGCATAAATAACATGTGGAAGGATAATGTGCTTCTCTGCTGGGGTTTGCTGAACCTGTGGACACTTGCTCATTCAGCGCATGCAGAACATGCCACCCCTACATGGAGCCAGCGTGGATTGTTCCCTATGTGCTCACAGTCTGTGTCCAGCCCTGAGCATGGCTGGCTGGATATAGGGGCAGCTCAGGGAACTGTCAGATAAGGAGGCTGAGCTGCTGTATCTGCAACTTCCGTGGAGGGAACCCCTTCCCAAGGCATCGGCCCCCTGATCAGCTGGGCCTGTAGACATGTACCACCATGGGAAATGTTTAAGGAACTATTACAGTACATCTCTTTCCAAGGCCACCCCCTGGTTTGTTCTGAGCAGCTCAGAAAGAGATGTCATCCTCCAGGAAGGCTGTCCCAGTGAGATGGCAGGACTCAACCCACACCTCTACCTCCTGATGAGACCTGGATACCTCTCATAACAAGGCTGTAAGGTGGAAGGGAACATATTCAAGAACAAGCCAATTTTTTTAATTTATTTATTTTTATTTTTATTTTGGTAGAGACAGAGTCTCACTTTATTGCCCTCGGTAGAGTGCCGTGGCGTCACACAGCTCACAGCAACCTCCAACTCCTGGGCTTAGGTGATTCTCCTGCCTCAGCCTCCCAAGTAGCTGGGACTACAGGCACCTGCCACAATGCCTGGCTGTTTTTCTGTTTTTCGGCCAAGGCCGGGTTTGAACCCGCCACCTTTGGTATATGGGGCTGGCGCCTTACTTGATGAGCCACAGGCACTGCACTAGAACAAGCCAATTTTCAAATAGACATGGATATAAAACACAGAGCAACTACTGCACTTGGGCACCACGTGAGCCTGCAGTACACTTGAGCTTTTCTACTGAGAGTGCAGCTGCCATAGTTAGGACTGCAGCCTCTTCCACACCAGTCAGCATGGGAACAATCATGCTCCGGACTGGACCACACAAGAGGTCCTGAGGCTGGACTACCAAGCCAGAGGACCAGTGGAGTCTGGCTCAGCTCATTTCTGTGATATACCCAGGCTCCTGCTGAGGGTGGGTGGCCAACAGGGCTTGGGGACCCTGTGCAAGTGACTGACCGGTCCATGCTGTCCCTAAGGTTGTCCTTGCCACAAACACACCGTTTGTGTCCAGGGTACTCATCCAAGTACTGGCTAATACACTCTAATGGAAAGATGGATTTTATGTGGGCAGGTGTGAAAGGATCTTCAGAATATGGTAAAGCCAAGAGAATGACCGCTAAACTGTTTGTGCAGCGTGGCCCCTGGTGAGGGTCTGGCTGAGATGCCCTAGCAATATAGCCACAGGAGGCATATGGGCCGCTCACTGTATTTCACATGGATTTACGAAGATGGAATGTTAAAAAAAAAAAGTAAAATATCTCATTAACAATCTAGAATTTTGGATTCTAATCTTGGCTAATCCAAGGTCTTGCTGGGTGGCAAATGGGGCAAGCTCATTGGACTCAGAGTTTCTTTTATGAAAGCAGCCCAACTTCTTTCACAGCTAAGAGAATAACTAAAATGCTGTCGACACCAACGATGGGATGGCATTCTCCCATTCTTTCTCATTTCTATCCCATATGGTTGAACAGGCTGTGGACTGTACAAGGCCGGCATATTGAAGGGAAGGGGTGCTGCTCACACTGTATACATGTAGATTTGTGTATTTATTACTACAGTATGCTGGCACACGGCAATAAGTATCTTGTTCTAACACAATGAGCATATCACAATGATTTTACAACAGATGGAACTAAGGCATCTTGTGGAGGGGACATCTTTTTCTGATTTACATGGAAATTGCAGCTGCTCTGCTGGCTTGGCCTCCATCTGTGCCATGTGCTTGACGCAGCTCAGGGCGAGAACTTGGTGCCCATATTCAAGCCTCAGTTGTACAAAATGCCACAATAACCAGCTGGACCAGGGCCCTGGCATGAGTTACTTACCTTCTCGTTCTTCTTCTCATCCAGTTTGCACCCTGCATTGGTGGGGCTGGATGTGGATAGCCCCCCGATAGGTCCACCTCCGGACTCCCCGTTGAGGTTCGCAGCACTGACGTTGGGAGGCGTGATGGCCGATGCAGCTGACGTGAGGGGGATAGCTGGCCGCAGGCACATCTGCACTGGGGGCTGGTGGCTGTGCTGCGGGGACACCCCGGAGTGGGGCCTGAGGCTGGTGGTGGGCAGGCGGGATGGAGAGTTCTGAGTGCGCAGGGGTGATACGGTGGCGGTTGGCCGGTCCTGAGCCTGGCTTGAGGGGTGGGCAGCTGGGGTTGGAGAGAGAGAGGTTAAAGGGTTAACATACAGCCTGCCGGGTATTGGCATGCATGCACTTCTCAGGCTCGGCCCTCTCAGACCCAGCCACTTCACAGGTGGGGAAATTGAGACTAAGCAATCCTGAAAATATATTCCTGTCTTTCCCAAGCCCATGGATCAGGGGGTCCTGCCACCCCCCAAACAGCCCTTCCCTCAGGAGAAGCCAAAATAGCTTTGCTGAGGTTGCTGTGAGTGTGGGCATGTTCCAGTTTGCTGTGAAGTTTTCTAACTGGTTTTCTCTGCCATAATGAACCAATGCACTCAGAAAAATTTTAAAAATATCCTGGTTAAAATGCTGATATTAGTAAAGCCTGTGAAAGCAAACTGAAGTCTTGAGATGCCCCTCAATTATTAAACACCAGTGCATATAAGCTGCTCAAGCTCAACTCTGGCTAATCTTGACCCCAGAACTAGATCATCCCAATCCCTGGTTTCCATTCTGGGCCTGTGACCTTGCTGAGCTGGGGTGGAGAGTGTGGGGGGCAGCTTCATCTGGGTGGCCTGGAGGAGAAGCCATCCAACCCTGCTGTGATGTGGCTCACCTGCCACCTAGCCTGCAGGCAGAGCATGAACCCCTGGATTTATAAAACAGGAACCTCACAACTATGAATGTGCCTGCCTGCTGCTAGCAAGAACACTTCTTACAGATTGTAGGGATCAAAGGTGTAATATTTGCAAAAATGTCCCATTTGAAAAGATAAAGTTCTCTTTAAATGCTGCACCGTATCAAAATTGATCTTGCTACTATTTGGGTTAATAATTTCAAAGAATCATCTCCTTAATAAACATAAAAAAATGAAGGGAGAGAATGAAAGTCCCCAAGAGAACGGTGACTTGTGACTGGGGCTGGTCAGACACAAGCAGAGACCCAGCCTAGGCTTTGTTTATTGCTTTACAACAAAGGGGCCATCTAGAGCCCACGTGTTTCTGCATTGTCATGTCAGAAAAAAATTACATCACAGTGTAATTATTTTCTACCACCAGAATTTGTGGCATTTATGGCTTCAGGATGTGCAAAAAATGCACCCAACCCACCAATGCACCAGTGTTCTCAGCCCCCAACTATGCCTTGAATACAAAATGTACTCGTGAGTCCTGATGGTGTCTCGCGGCCACGTGAAGTAACTCCACGTGACACACAAAGCCTCCATCTGGGAGTCGGGCCCCTTCCTCTGACAGAGCCATTTGGGGAGAGCTTGCAAGATCTAATTATGAGACGGTTCTCCAGTATTTGGGATGGCCTGCTGTTTCCACCAGGTGAAATATAGAAAGTATGATTTACATTTTTTAAACTTAAATATTTGTGGCTTCAGATGGGTTGGAAACCTAGAATGTTGGAGTCCTCCCCCAACGTGGCTCCACATTTATATGGAAGAGATCTGTCACTAACACAGGATGGGTTTAATCAGGGGGGACCCTGATGTGGGGGCAGCTCCAGGAGTGACTCACGCCCACCTCCCTGCAATCTGAACTCCCCTTCACCTCAGCTCAGCAGCTCTGGAAGGGGAGCGATTGTGGACTACCCTGATGGCCGCACCCAGCCTTCCTCCGCCTCCTGTCTGCTTCCACTTGCGTGCCAAGTTGCCTTACTACACTGGGTGCCGAGGTGAGAGTGTTCCATAAAGTTCTAAGCCCCTGGCTATGCCATCTCTTGAACCTCATCCCCTTGTGCTCTACCCTCAGCTGCCTTCTGGAGAGCCCCTTCCTGCCGAGTGGCCCTCTGTGGTCCTGGCCCCAGGCACGGATCCCCACTCAGTCCTGTGCAGTCTCCTCTCTCATCCAAGACCGAGGGTCCCTGGTCTGCCCCCCACTATAGTGGAGGCTCCACAGGATGCTGGAATTGGCTTGGCATGAAAAAGGTGCTCAATATGTGTTTTGACTGAATGAATGAATTTTTAAGTAAAGGGAACTTCAGTAAAAGCTTCACCACTGATTTCACAGAAAGGAATCACAGGAGGAAAAAATGCCCCCTGAGACAGTGAGGCCTAGCCCGTCACTCTGGTTGGTTGGAGAATGCATCATTCTTCGGTGGGATTTACCCTTAATTTCCCCCTCCCTGTGCAGCCCAGCCCTGTGATGGCCTAGGCCACTATCCCACTAGTTAGTGGTGCTTGTTAGTGGCGCCAAGCAGACTGCTTTCTTTGCAGAGTGAACCACAGGTGAAGGCTGTTAGAGAGAACACTCTTCCAGTCTCTAGCTTCCCCTTTCTATAGCTCTGCAGGTCCCTGGGTCCCCTATATCCTCACTCACTTCACTGCTATGTCCCCAGTACCTAGAATCCTGTCTAGGCATCCAGTAGGTGCTTTATAAATAGTTGAGAGAATAAATGACCTACTTTAACATCGACTTTGTCCTTTACTTATCTTCAGGGGCATCACTTTGCAAAGAATACTGTTAACACCTCCCACAACTTCAGACCGGCCTCCCTCTCAACTCACCCATATCCCTCCTCCCACCCCAA
This sequence comes from Perodicticus potto, assembly GCA_963574655.1. Taxonomy (NCBI): domain Eukaryota; kingdom Metazoa; phylum Chordata; class Mammalia; order Primates; family Lorisidae; genus Perodicticus; species Perodicticus potto. Next base: position 72,533 of record CAUYRH010010651.1, read on the forward strand.
GGGCTGTGGGCCCCACCTGGTCAACCCTTCATCCTCCTTTTTAATCCAGTCTCAGGTTCATCCCTTTTCTACTGTGTTCAGCCCCTCTATTAAAATTCCCCCATAATTTATTAACCAAGTTAAATCTCTCCCATTTAAGAATCCTATACTTGTACTCTTTTAGCTAATGCCTCCTTTTTTTTAGTGCCCCACTTTTCTTTATACCTAACATTTTAGAAATCTACACAAGCTTTTTCTCATATTTTTATTCGTTTCTTTCTTTCCTTTTTTTTTTTTTTTTTGAGACAGAGTCTCACTATGTCACCCTCGGTAGCGTGCTGTGGTATCACAGCTCACAGCAACCTCAAACACTTGGGTTTAAGAGATTCTCCTGCCTTAGCCTCCCAAGCAGCTGGGACTACAGGCACCCGCCACAACGCCTAGCTTTTTGTTGTTGTTGTTGTTAGAGTTGTTTAGCTGGCCCTGGGAGGGTTCGAACCCTCCAACCTCAGTGTATGTGGCTGCACTGTAACCACTGTGCTACAGGCACCGAGCCTTATTCATTTCTTTGTAAGCAACCTGTATTTGCTCTCTGGGAGCTTTCACAATATTTTCCCTATCCTTCGATGCTCGAAGGTTAGTACAGCATGCTTAGGTTTGGATTTATAGTTCTTTCTTCTGCTCAGCACTCTATGCTTTTTGTAAGCCATTCCTCAGTTCTGGAGAATTCTCAGAATCTCTTTTTCTCTCTCATCCCTTCTATTTTCAATTTCTGAAAGTCCTGTTAGAAACAGTGTGAAGCATCTCAATCTATTCTTGCATTTATACCGTCTTATTTTTTATCTCTGCTCTGTGTTTTGGATAAATTCCTTTGTACAGCTTTCCAATTTCACTAATTCCATGTTCAACTGCATTCAGTCCAGAGGTCATGATATGTGTAGAGGCTTTGTATTTAAATAAATATAGTCTTTCTTTCCAAAATTTCAAATTGGTTCTTTTTCATATCTAGTTGTTTCTGATTCCCAGCCATCTATCTGCTTTTTAATAACTTCCTATTTGTGTGTGTGTGTATTATTCCTTCTTTTTCCCCTTAGATGTTAAATATACCGACTTCAAAGATGCTTTCAGATTTCTCCTTTCATTCGCTCTCACTTCTTGAGTTTATTGACTATCTCATGTGCATTAGGCTCCCCCTGTGCTTTGAAATCTTAGTGTGGTAGTTCACCTGATAGTCTGAAAGTTCTGCTATTCATTCAGCTTCGGGGACCTTCCCTTGGAGTTGGGTGTGATGGGCTGGCTGGAATACTGGTCCTGCAGTGAGGGTGCTGAGCTAAGTTCTCAGACCAGAGCTCCATACCCCAGGTGGTGGCTCAGTATCGCCTTGTCCATCCCCAGGAAGCGCCTGCAGCTGTCGGAGCTGGCACATCTGATGTGCTAGGCTCCAGTCCCTGACAGCACAGGGCTTCCTGTATGCATGCTCCTGCAGGTGTGAGAGGCAGTCAACAGTGCTATGGGCCATCCTGTAGCCCATTAGGCCAGGGCTTCAACCCCACTTGCTATGGTGTCTTCCATTTTGTTTAGACTCATGGACTTCTAAAATTATTAAATACACAAAAACCTCGCTGTGTTGAAAACACATTAGGGGGTTTCTACATGAACCCCCTCCTCTACACTTTCCAAGAGTCCTTCATTCGCTTCTCAGTCTACTGAAACATGGCTTCTAGACCCATCATTCTATCAGATATTATCTGGACAGACAAATAATGATTCCACATTGCCAAATTTAACAGACAACTTTCTTTGTTGATAAAATGTGCCCACTGATCAGTTCATCTTTACAACAGTATCACAGTGACTCGATTACTGTAGCTTTATAAAAGGCCCTGAAATTAGTGTTGGCTATCCAGCTTTGTTCTTTTTTCAAGGTTATTTTTGGCTAGTCTAGCTCTTATATGAATTTGATAATCTGATTGCCATTTTCTATAAAAGGTTGTGTAATTGGTATTCCATTATATCTGGGTCAATTTTTGGAGAATAAACATCTTAACTATGTTAAGTTTACCCACAAAGTATTGTATATCTCTCTATGTAATTAGGTCTTCTTAATTTCAGGTATAGGTCTTCCCCAACTTTTCTCGGATTTATCCCTAATTGATTGCTACTTTTTGATATTATTAAATTTGGTATAGTTTTTTAAAGTGCCAGTTTCTAATTGTTCATTTTCTGAGAGTATTTTAAAATCAGGAATAGGGGCTAAATTTTATCAAATATTTTTCTGCATTTATTGAAATGATCATTTTTTTTTTGTTTGTTAATAAGGTGAAGTATGGCTCGGCAACTGTAGCTCACTGAGTAGGGTGCCGGCCACATACACCAAGGCTGGCTGGTTGGAGCCTGGCATGGGCCAGCTAAACAACAAAGACAACTGCAACAACGATAATAAAATAGCCCGCCGTTATGGCAGGCACCTGTAATCCCAGCTACTTGGGAGGCTGAGGCAAAAGAATGAATGGCTTAAGCCCAAGAGTTGGAAGTTGCTGTGAGCTGTGCCACCACGGCATTCTACCAAGGGCGAAATAGTGAGACTCTGTCTCAAAAAAAAAAAAAAGCGAATTACACTGACTGTCAAATGTTACTTTAACTTTGCATTTCTGGAATAAACCCTCTTCGACAAGATGTACTAGCCTTGTTGTTTGTTGCTGTGTTTGATTTGCTAAAATTTTGTTTAGAAGGTTTATAGCTATGTTTATGAGGGACATTAGTCTATACTTTTATTTACCTGTAATGTCTTTTGTCTGGTATAAGGGTAATTTTGGCCTTATAGAAAGAGTTAGAAAGTATTATCTCTTCTTTTCAATTTTCTGAAAGAGTTTCTATAGAATTGCTAGAATTTCTTCCTTAGCTATTCTGTATAATTCACCAATAAAGTCATCTGGGCCTGGAGTTGTCTTTGTGGAAGGTTTTTAACTGCTAATTCAATTTCCTTGATAGATACAGGCCTATTCAGTTATTTATTTCTCCAAAAGTAAATCTGATAATTTATGTCTTTCAAGGAATTTAATCAATTTGTTGTGTTTATTGGCATAAAGATTTTAAAAATAATCCATCTTATCCTGTAGAATCTGAATGATGTCACTTATACTAGTCCTGATATCAATAATTTGCGTAGTTTTCCTTTGTCTTTAACCTTCTAGCTAGGAGTTTACAATTTTATTATTTATCTCCCCAACAGCCACATTTTGGTTTCACTGATTTTCTCTAATTGTTTTCTAGTCATTGATTTCTTCTTTGATCTTTTCCCACTTCCTTTGTGATCCCTTTGCTCTTTTTATTCTAGTTTCTTTCTTTTTTTTTTTTTTTATTAAATCATATCTGTGTACAATAATTCAGTCATGGGGTACAGTGTACGGGCTTCAGATACAATCAGAGATATTTTCATCAACCTGATTGTGATAGCATTCAAGAGACTTTCTCATTACTT
>CAUYRH010010652.1:0-44429 GCA_963574655.1 Perodicticus potto
ATGCCTAGGTCAGTTTCTTGTGAATTTCCTAGGCCTGAATTCCATGGATGGACTGTGTCCATTCATTGATACACTCATTCACCTTGCCCCTGGTGGAAGGAACTGTATTCATTTGTTTCCTGGCCAAGGAACCCACACACCTATATATACCCTGAGGCTAGAGGCCTAGAGGAGGAGACGGGGAAAGACCGGGAGAGGAAGGGAGAGAGCTTCTCTCTCCCTACCTGAAATCTCTTCCTCTACCAGGAGCTTTGGTGTTTTCTGTATTCTTTTCTGTAAATCAATTCTGTCTTACCACGGAGGGGTGGGGGGGTGGAAATAATGTAATGAAGAATAATAAAATACATGTATTTAAAAAGAAAAAAAAAGAAAAAGAAAAGATACGTGAAATGGTGCTGACCAAATGTTTCTAAATAGAAAAAAAAAAACAACAAAAAAACCAAATGTTTTCATACAATAACCAAGAAAATCCCATGAAGGTTATGTCGAACAGTTGGATGGAAATATTTCAGATTGTATATGAAGCCAGCACATTGTACCCCATGATTGCACTAATGTACACAGCTATGATTTAATAAAAAAAAATTATAACAAGATAGCTCTGGCTCTTTGGCAAGCACGATTTAGTGAATATTCCTTTTCATTCTGATTTTGTAGTTGGAGAAAGATTCAAAAGAAGTCACAGCAGAGGGATGTCTCTGTGCTGGGAAGTTCATAAACAGGTAGGAAGAGCTCAAGCAACTTTAGGTTTAAAAATTTTAAATGAGTGTCACTTTTCAGAGTTTCATGAAAACATTTCAAAGGTCAGGTAAAGAAAAAACAGTAGTATAATCTCTTTTTTTATAAATAGAATATTTAGGGAACCCAAACATTTTGATTTAAGCATCAGAGAGATTAAGTGGCTTCTTAGATTCATAAGGGTGGAGAGGGCATTGGAGTGTGTGTGTGAATTATGTTTCTTTTCTTTTCTTTCTTTCTTTCTTTTTCTTTCTTTTCTTTTTTTTTTTGAGACAGAGCCTCACTCTGTTCCCCTGGATAGAGTGCCTTGGTGTCTTCCTGATTCAGGGCAAACTCAAACTCTTGGGCTTAGGTGATCTTCCTGTCTTAGCCTCCCCAGTAGCTGGGACTACAGGCATGCACTTCTACACCCAGGTAGTTTTCCTATTTTTAGTAGAGATGGGATCTCATGCTTGCTCAGTCTGACCTTGAACTCCTGAGCCCAAGCAATCTGCCCACGGTGGCCTCCTAGAGTGCTGGGATTATAGGAGTGAGGCATCCACACTCAGTCTGTGAATTATGTTTCAATAAAAGTATTATTGTTGGAAATTAAGTAGTTAAAATTTCTTTTATATCTCCTCCTATTCTGCCCATCTCTAAGACTGCCCCCAATTGTACCTTCTAGAACATCCTCTTATTTCTCTAGATAGAAGAGACCTTTTTCTCTCTGCAGATACTGCACTAACATACTGCACGTCTCCCACTGGGAGTCCCAGGTGGTCAGAGTAGGCTAATCCTTCCTTGATTCTGGTGTGAGCCTGACATAAAAGACGAGTGCAGCAAATCACCTTGGTCCTACTGACTAGTTCTGGGATAGATCCAGCGAGCCTCAATTGCAAAGCTTTTGGACAACAGCTATAAGAAAGAAAATGACTTTTGTGGACTAAAAGCTGGAGGGATAGAAACCCAGATGTGTGGGGGCTACCAGGGGAAAGGGCTTGTGAGAAAAGCCCTATTGAGGCAGAGCAAAAATGGGGGAGGGACAGGGAGGAGAAAAGGGGGAAAAGAAAAGGGGCAAATTGATGGGGGAAGAGACCTTTGCTGTCACTACTGAACTTCTGGGTTTATTTATGCTTGATGCTAGATTGCCTCTGGACTCCAGTTTAAATGAGCCAATGGCCACTTGATTGTTTTCCCTTCAGGAAAACTAAGTTGAGTTTTGCTCTAATGATTATAATAGAAATAGTCCTAGCTGCTATAAAGATATCTGTTTACTCTTTGCTTAGGCCATGCCCCATTTTCTTTCCTGTAGAGTTTTTTACCTGTAGGCAGACCAGGGGATCTACAGGTCTTTGTTTACCCGTGGAACCTGATATCCCTTGGATGAGTAAATATTCCATAAAGTACTGTACCTGGAAGAAGCAAACAATCCACAAAAGGATACTTTTATGGAATTTGATGAGTGATTCACTTTCTCATGGACAATAAAACCCACATGTCCATTTCAATTAACTTTCTGTTGTAGAACGTTCAGTTTGGACATTATCTTTCTTTGGGATTCAAGAGGAAATTATTTTTTTGAGTTTGCTCAAATTTGTGGATTTATATGGCAGTCTTCAGTGATCAGGCATGCCTACTTTGATTTCAGGATTCAGATCAAATATATTATATGAGTTACTTAGAATAAGAAGTGTATTCCAACAAGACATATGAGAAGAGCAGGGTCAATTTAAGCGAAAAGACAAAATGATTTATTTTGGACATGTTGAGTTTGAGAAGCCCGTGAGGTGCGAAGGTAGCTAACAGTTGAATTAATGGGTCTAGACTTTAGGATAGGCTGTAAGGGGAAATATCTAATTGGCTACACATTAGGATCAACCTGGACATTATTCAAAACCCATAATATCTAGGCCACATCTCAGACCAATTTAATAAGACTCTCTGGGATGGGAGACCAGCTTAAGTATTTTCTTACAGCCCTTCAGGTTAGTACAATCTGTAACTAACATTGAAAAATAATACCCCAGTGTGTCTGGCTAATATTTGAAATACTGGAAAATCAGAAAACTTTGGGATTTAATTATTAACTGTAAGGCATGATTCCAATTTTCCCAAGGAAATGATTTTATTTTCCCACTTACTCCTAACTTATAATTCTATGAAATGTTCAAATTAGATGGAGAGGCTGCATACAAGTAAGAAGAACATGGGAGGTAGATGTGAGTTCATATTCTGTCTCTTATACTTGTTAGCTGTGTGGCCCCGGCTGAGACATTTAATTCCCTTGAGCCTTAGTTTTTCCTCCTTGTCAAAATGAGAATAGTACCAACTTTCAGCAGACTGTAGGCAATAAATGATAGCACTCAAAGGAAATACCAAACACAGGGTCAGCTACTTTGTAGCTTTTTAATATTTTGATAATAACCATGGAGATGAGGAACACAGTTCACATATATTATAATTTCAAGAGCAAATTTCTGTTTCTACAGATAATACTGTTAAGGGCCTCTGATTTGGAGGTCTATCGCCATCTCTGAATAGATAAACATGCTGTATCTCAAGCTTCTGTCCCCTCACTGTCAGGGTTTTGTGATATTTTCATCTTGGTTAATGTTGTGAGCAGAATGGATCCTAAATGAGACAGCTGGTGCCCCAAGCAGAGCCATGGCCACAGGCAGAACCAAGCAAGACAAGGGGTCCTTACTTTTTGTTTTTTCTCTCACCGAGGCCTGGCTTAGCATCTACATTTTATCTTCCCAATTTTGTATTTATAGAGGATTTTCCTCTTCTCATGCCCTTTGCTATTTCTTTTCCCTAGGCTGCTGTGCTTCCCTGCCCTCCCTACCCGCCGCACGTGTGCCCCTGGTTCTCAGCATGAACTCCTCAAGCTTAGCCTCTGCTTTTTAATCTCCTCACTCTTCCCTTCGCTCCAGTGGCATCATCTGGTTTCGCAGATATTTCACAAAACCGTGACAGGTATTAAGCTATAGAAGCCACTTAGTGAAGAGGGAATATGATACATTTACATACCATTATCCCAAAAGTGGGATTTCTACGGCAAATACGCTTATCCATGATAACACAAAAAATGCAACCATCTATTTAACCTCTTGGCACCTTTCAATAAAATTATGATTATACACATTCTTTGATAGTATTTACTTAAAATAAACATTACACACACACGGGAAAATGTTCCTCCTTTTACAGTTCCCACTGTTCTATTCCCTACACCTTATGAATGCATTTGAAATGCATCTGTCACCGAAAAATGTGCCTACAGCTCTTCACCAAATGTGTCTCCAGGCACGCCAAAGCAGACAGAGTCCAGTAGCATTTTCACATGGATAATTATATACACATAAATACATTTGTTCCTGATATAATCTGATAGACAAGCAAAATTAATACTGATTTTTCCCCCCACTTATTTGCATCAAAAACAAGCACAAAATAATAGAGCTCTGCAGGCTGTCCTATGAAGGAGAAACAGAAATGGAAGGCACAGGACTTACCTGGCAGGAGTGGGGGGCAAGGTGGTGGCATGCAGCTGGGGTTTTCGGCCTACAGCACATGCATTAAACACAAAGCCATCTTTGGCGGTTTTTCAAGACAGAGGCAGGGGTGCTGCAGAAAGATACTGTGAACTCCTTATATGGAAAGCAGCCAGGCTGGAGCAGCATGCAGAGCGAGCTGAATTAAATGTGCAGATTAAATGAACAGCTTGCTGTATGTACATCAGTTAAGTTCAAAGCTTTCTGGCCTACTGCTAATAGCAGGCTTGGCAAAAATAGAAACAGTGACCTGGTGACACGGGTCTAGCAGAAGGCAGGCAAGAGCTGCTCTTCCCCTCTGGCTCCATCCTCTTCCCACCTACATTTCTGTTCCATCATTCACTCTTTAGTTGAGGCTTTATCTAAAGCACCTATTCTTGTGCAAAAAAGAAAAGGCTTGATTTCTGTTTGGTGCAGAGGGAAGTGTTCAGCACCCTGAAAAGCGGTTAGGACAGCTGAGAACTTCCTAGCACTGCCTCTAACATCACGGCCTGAGGAATGAGGAAGTCATTTCTGCTGACCTAAGCCTAGAACTCCCCACGGTCCTTAGAGACAGATGGGGTAGTGTCCATCGAAGAACACAAACATTGCCTGGTGTCATTAGTGTTACTATTACTGTGTTTATTATTCATGGTATTTAAAAGTGATTGCAGTCCCAGCTCAGGGAGGTTGGCAGATCTTTTTTTTTTTTTTTTGAGACAGAGTCTCACTTGGTTGCCCTCAGTAGAGTGGGATGGTGTCATAACTCACAGAAATCTCAAACTCTTGGGCTCAAGAAATTCTTTTGCCTTAGCCACCCAAGAAGCTGGGACTACAGGCACCTACCACAATACCTGGCTATTTTTTAGAGACAGGCTTACTCTTGCTCAGGCTGGTCTCAAACCTGTGAGCCTAGGGCAATCCACTTGCCTCGGCCTCCCAGAGTGCTAGGATTACAGGTGTGAGCCACCATGCCTGGCTGAGGTTGGCAGGTCTATCCTTCTGAGGTCTACAGGTAGGGGGAATAGTCTTTTGCAAACTGTTACCTTCTCCAGTCCATGCCAAGGAACTTAAACCCTCCATAATTCTTCAATAGTTAAAAATTTATTTTATAAATTGTACTATAAACAAAACATATTCTAGAAAACGAGACAAAGTACACACGGAATTCCATTCCTGAATTAATGACTATCAATATTTTTCTGTGTATCGTTTTAGGAGATTTCTTAGGCAGTCAGTTTCAGTTGGCTTGAGTCTCAGTTTGCTTCTAGTAAATCTGGATTTTATTATAATTTACTAGGTGGTCATCTACAAAGTCACTATAACTGAATCCCCCTCCAAAACAGAAAATGCTTACAGTGTACATAGAGTGTTTCCTTGCTGTGGAAATTGTGCAGAACTCAGTTGTCAGACTCAGAAAAGAAGCCAGGGCCAGCCTAGCAGCAGATCCAGTTGGAGGCATTTTCGACTCTGAGTGCCCAGGGCTTCCCAGCAGGAGGCATGGATGGTCCACGGCTGCGGAGCTCAGGCCTACTGGCTGATGTGTACAGCTGTGGGCCTGGCAGTCTCGCTTCATCCTCAAGACCCTAGAAGGAGTCTAGAAATGGTGGGCTGAACTTTCTGGATTTTCTCTGAGCTGATCTCCTGCCTCTCAGGTCCCTTCATCTCCTTTCAGCTCGCTGGCAATATCCTCAGAAAACCTGGGTGCTTTTCTGCTTCTGGACGTGCCAGGCAGATGCAGCACATTTACAGCAGGAGGCTCTTTCCTATCTGGGAGCGGGGGGTAGGGTGTCATAAAATAAACCTTATGTGCTTGCTTCTCACACATAAGTAGACGGTTAATATTTTGACAAATTGAGTCATGTTTTGGTCTGTTCCTTTTTCCTCTGCTTATCCTCACCCCCTTTGCTGTGGAGCCAGCTGGGCTCAGAGCCGGGGTTGGGGGGGGGAGCCATGCAGTCTGGAAGAAAATGAAAATACCTTGCATGTTTTTCTGAACTTTGTTTTCCAAAGCGCAAACCTCTGGAAGAGTTTAGAGAATTCCTAAATCTATTCCGAGAGTCTTGGAGAAGCACGGAGGGAGAAGAACTGACCCCAGCTGCATTCTCCTGGGCTGCGGGAGGAAGGGGGGGCACCCCTCCTGTAGTCTGGGGGTTGCTGGCTCCCCCACGGGCAGCCCTGCCAAGATTCCACCTCCGATGGGGTCACTGGACTCCAGGACTATAGCCAATCTCAGAGGTGGGGTTGGTGGGGGCTCAAACACCCAGGAAGGGCCGAGCACAGGGGAAAATGAGAACTCAGAGTGAGAAACTGACTCAATGAAAAAAGAAACGGTGTTTGTTGCTCACCTGAATTGGGGATCAGTATTACACTTGTATAACTCTCCTACGGCTGATGCAGCAAATGCCCATGAAGACTTATGGCGATGCAAGTCTATATTACCTCAGGGTTCTGCAGGTCAGAAGTTGGACACAAGTTTCTGTGCGCTAAAATTAGTGGGTCCTCAGCATGGACAGTTCCTTTCTGGATGTTCTGGAGACAATTTCTAGCATCTGGAGTCTGCTGGAATTCCCATGCCCTTTCCATCTTCAAAGTCAGCAGTGCCCAGGGCTTCCTCGCATTGCAACATTGGGAAACTGACTATTCTATTCTACCTCCTTCTTCCGTGTTAAGGGCCCTTGTGATATGTACCTGAATAATCCAGAGATATCTATTTTGAAGTCAGCTAATCTGTTTTCAAGTCAGCTGAATAGCAACCTTATTCCACCTGCAACCTTAATTCCCTTTTCCCATATAACATACCAAATTCACACGTTCCACGAGTTAGGACAGGAACACCTTGTGGGTGGTGCATTATTTTGCTTACCACATACCCAATGTGCACATCAAGGACAAGCTCATCAGCATCACTGGGGAGCTTGTTAGAATTGCAAATTCTCTAGCCTCCTCCCACACCTACTCAATCAGAGTTTTCACTTTAATAAGATCCACCGGTGATTGATTCCTATGCACTGATTTAGAACATTTTAAATAGTAGAAGGTTGATTATTTGTGCAAACATTGCACACAAAAAGAAGGGCAAATTTTAACCAACAGAAAAACTGAGGCTGAGAGAGGTTAAATAATGTGGCAAAACCCCTTAGTCACTAAACAGTCCTACACAATAGAGACCAGCTGGAGATCTTGGGAGTACTCATGGCCAGGTCACATCCCAGACCAATGCACTCAGGACTTCTGGGGGTGAAACACAAATATTAGTTGCTTTTAAAACTCCCCAGATATTTCCAACATGTGGCCAACTTTAAAAGTATGGAATTTAAAAGACTTCAACGGTGAAGACAGTCTAAATTCTGAGTTTTCAGGATCATCAGCTGTCTGGATTTGCCCAAGAATGTTCTAGTCTTAAAACTGAAAGTGCAATGGAAACTCAGACAGTTGGTCACCCTTGTTTCTAGGGGTGAATTCCAGCCAGCCTCAGGCTGCTGTGAAGACTTGAACCTAGCTTTTTTGCCTTTGCCTTTTCCTCTGGGACACTCACTGGACCTGGATAGCCATGGAGAGGGACTCCTTGACTGTGTGGATGGGCGTAAGCCCAGACTCTCCTTTACAGCGCAGGTGTGTGCACTCTTAGGTATGTCCAGCTGCATCTCACACCCCTATGGAATCTTGCAGATGATCCATAAAGGCACCGACTCTTTTCAAGCATGGTAAGGGAGCACGGGGAAGAAAGCCGGAGGCAGAAGATCCCTTCTTCCCATCACTCGCCCTTTACTTTGGTGACTCCTCCCTCCCTCCCAGCATTCCCCACTGAAGAAACATACGTGCCCATAAGAGTAAGGTCATTATTAGTTGTCATTAGTTCACTTGTAACACATTTTTTCTTCCTTTAATGAAAAAGCAGCCATACATGAAAACCAAAATGAAATGTGAAGGACTATAGAAAGCGTGCTGTTGAGGTAGGCGAGGCTTTATGACCCACCCACTTCTAAGATAGTGTTTTGAGACAGGTGAAAGGAACATGGACTTTCACCCAACCAAGGAAGGCTGGACATGGGTCTGCCTGTCGCTCTGGACCCTGTGTGTCCCAAGGCTACTAATCAGCCCAAGCTCACGGCGTGTGCCGTCTCACACGCTTACCCACAACTCCTGGCTCACATCGGACAATAGTTCCATTTCTTGAGTCTTCCCACAAACTTTTATTTAGTTTAAAATGACATGAAAATAGCATAAAAGGATTTTAGTCAACCAACATTTAAGTCGAAAACAAACTTCTCAAGGTTTCCGGTTTGCATAGGAAATCTCCAAGAGGAAGAGGAGAAGAAAGGTGAAGTTTTGATGTCTAATCGTCCTGTGCCTCTCTGGCTATGCCTGGCCACCTGCCCAAACATGTTGTAGGGTACGTGGCTTCCTGGCAGTCGGGCTTGTTAATGCATCTACTTTAAAAGTATTTGATCCAAAGCAAGTGCCAGATGAAAACACTTTGCCTTTGCCCCCTCAGTACTTTTTGGGAGAACTACTTAAAATACAAATAATGATTTTTTTTGCATTCTCACGTCAGTGGCAGCAGAAACAAAAATTTCCTATTTCGAATATAGCCTAAGAAAAAAGATCATTATTCTTTAGAAGACAATACGAATTTATTTTTGGTGTAGCAGGTAGAGGAGAAAATATTTTTGTTTTGAATGATTCACACAATGTTGTCTTTATTTCTGCCTTTCAGATTTTCATTATTCCGCAGTTTGAATTTTCTCACCGTAAAAAGAAAATAAGGTAACGTATACTTTTTACTCTGCAAAGCTTGGGGTAAAGATATCTTTTAACCTTTAATCTGAAGACAGTCTCCTCGGTGAACTTCTCAGAGGTTATTTTCTTAAAACTCTTATCTCCGTAACAGATATGATATAGGGATATTCGTGCGCCAAAAACACATGTGCGTATGTGTCAAGTTCATGCTAATTTCTAACAAAGAGAAGATGGAATAAGGTTAGAAAAGCACATTGAGACCTGCCAGTTCTACACTGAAGACAAAGGATATCTGAAGGACAGAGAAAGAGCTATGAATATGCAGTGTTACGGATTCACATCTCACATCTCTTAGAAATCAAAAGGGATTATATGGTAGAACCGAGGCAATTGAAATAAATAACATCATAGGATGTAATGTAATTGAGGGCTGTAACAAAGGAAAAGTCTTCACGTTTTAAATCTGAAAGGCAAATGTGGTCCTAGAACCTGGCTCTCGAGAAATAATTCTTATCTTTCTATCTTTTGTTCAGGTGTCAAAGGCTACGAGTGCTTTCTGGGTGTGTAAAGCTGATATTCCTGGTGAAGTGCTGACTGATATCTTCGTGTGACTTGTGGCCCCAGCAGTACTTTAGAATGCTCAAGTATTTCTCATTTAGAAATGCAAAGTTTTAAAAATTGTTGTTATCATTGAAATGATTTCTGAGTGGGAAACAAATGCTTAGTTTTCATGTTTGGACTGATTTAGAACAAAATAACTTATAGCAATGACTAAAAAGCAATACCTGTATATTATGTTTAAGTACAGGAATGAATATTTTACCTTTAATATCAAAGACTACCAATGATGGATAAGAGTGGGCATAAAATATTACTGTATTAAAAGCATTAAAGCATGCAGTGAGATATTCTGGGGTATAGAAGATTTGGGCTTGGGTATAGAGGAAGGTGGGGATACATGGATTCTTGATGGGAGTTTAAGACATCATACCATTTCCTAATATGCAAACATGCAGAGGGAGAAGACTCACTCTGAGGACACTTTTCTCTTCTAAGCCTCACCTGTTTAACAAGTTGAAATTTGAACCTGTGGTTTGTCAGTAGACAAGTGGTGATGTATTCCAGTTCCCATTCATTCATTCATTCTCTTACCAAATGAGTCATGGGCATGGGGCAGAAAAGGATGTATATATACCTATAACTCAGTTTTCCTCCCTGGAAGTTTTTGGACCAGAGGAGTTGATAAGATATGCACTCAAATAAAAGGCAGCTTGCACACAAATGAAAGGTAGTGAAAAGTGCCACAAAATCTAAAAAAGTAAAATGTGGTAGAGATTATCCAGAAGTAAGAAACTTAGTGTAGAAGGTAACATCTGACCTTGGCCTTGAAAAATGAGTGATAGGGACACAGAAGGATGGAAGTCCCAGTCTGGACAGGAAGTCTGGATGGTGGAGAAGGAGGAGGAGTTATGGGTGGCCCAGGGTGAGCTGGAGTAATGGAGAGAAGTCCAGTGACCCAGCAAGCAGGAGATAACAGACAAGATGTAGGGTTCCCTGTGGGCTAAAGGGTTTAGATCTAATTTTATATTGGTTTTTTTTATGAGATAAAGTCTTACTCTATGCCCTAGAGTAAGACTTACTCTAAGTAAGTAATTCTTACTCCAGAGTAGAGTGCTATTGTGTCATAGCTCATGGCAACCTCAAACTCTTGGGCTTGAGCAATCCTCTTCCCTCAGCCTCCCAAGTAGCTGTGTACCACTATACCTAGCTACTTTTTCTATTTTTGGTAGAGACAGGATCTCACTCTTGCTCAGGCTGGTCTCAAATTCTTGAGCTCAAGCAGACCACCCACCTTGGTCTCCCAGAGTGCTAGGATTACTGGCGTGAACCACAGTGCCTGGCCTAGATCTGATTTTATAGGTCCTGGGGAGTCGCTTATAGATTCTGAGAAGGGTGATGACATGAACGGCAGAGTGATTGAAGGTGAACCTAGTAAGAGTTCCATTCCCCTTCCTTTTTATTTCAACTAAGACTTAAGCCTTAAATGCTTTCAGAGTATATATTTTATGTAATAAATTATGTACTTATCAAGAATGCTACTATTGTAGTTAAGAACCATGCTTGGGAGAGCTGAAAAAATAGTTACTTAAGTCATATTCAGATGAAGAACACTGGTTAAGAAAGGAAGTGATTAGAAATACAGAAACTGAATTAGGAGATTTTTACTAGTGAAAGAAAGAAACTAAGGTAATAGCAGGGAAAGAAATCTGTAAGACTGATTTTAATCAATCATATCTAGCCAGCACAAGATCATTCTCTTGGCCAAAGGGATGTGTGTGAACAGGAAATGCTAGAAGGCCACACTGTGCGCAGTCGGGTGTGACACTGAGGAATAGAAAGTAGTATTTTTGCTGGAGATTTAAAAGTTTTTAAAAATGTAATTTATTTACTTTTTTTAAAAAATATAGCATCAAGCTGTTGCCAGGGTAGAGTGCCATGGCATCATCATAGTTCACAGCAATCTCCAACTCTTGGGCTCAAGGGATCCTCTTGCCTCCGTTTTTCTATTTTTAGTAGAGACAGGGTCTCCCTCTTGCTCAGGCTGGTCTCGAACTCCTGAGCTCAAGCAGTCCACCTGTTTTGGCCTCCCAGAGTGCTAGGATTACAGGCGTAACCCACCATGCCGGCCTATTTACTTATTTTTAGAGAGTTTCACCTTGCTTGGAGAAAAGATGCAGTTCTAATTACTGTCCAACAATAAGGCTAGAGTCTAATTCAGAAAAAAATATATAGAATCCTAGAGACAACTGAGGAATATCTGAATGAAATTATAGCCAGTATATAATTAAAGACTGAAAGATATGTGATTAATAAAATATTAGCTATAGCATGGTATTCACATTTCTTTTTTTATTAATAGGGCATTCAATTTTAGTCCTGTCATTAAACAAGAAGTAACTTTTCTTCTAAAGGGAGGGTTACCTAAGACTTCAGGAGATTCCAGAACATTGAGCATAACAGCAACAACTTGGCCACCAGGAGACCTGAAACAGACACAGGATCATTCTGTCCAGGGAGACAAAGAGCTGAAGAATCACACAGCCACAGTCTGGGTTTTGCTGAATATTTTGGAAGCACTCCATTCATAAATGTAATACTTACGGCAAGTGCATAAGCAAAGAGCAAAATTTAGACATTAAGGACTTAGAAATAAGACAAGATTTGGATGATTTGGGGACAGAAATTGTATGTAAGTTACAGAGAAGGATCCAGACAAGACTGCTGTTATTTCCCTAGAGAGGAGGATTTGAAGAGGCATTGCTACCCCAGGAATGTTTTTAATCATTTGTTACATGTAAATACATAAACTGTTTAGCCTGGGCCTCTCTTCTCAGTGTGTACAAACACAGTATCGTTCAGAGCTCTTCCAAGTCACAATGCCTTAATTTTCAGGAAGCCAAATTTGGAAGCTCCATCCAAATTATTCCTTCTAGAAATTCATTCTCCTCCCCATCCTCAGGAAAGGGAACTGTCTCATTTAATTGCAACTCCTATTTCTAGTTTTGTGGTGCCATCTTTTCAGAGGCCTTAGGCCCTACCATCATTTTGCTATTTTTGTTGCTACACAACTTGCTGCCAATAGCATGCCTAGGACACTCCTGACCCCCTCTATTGCTCTGCCCTTCAATGATTTTCAGCCTTAGGCCAGCAGGCAACATATCCCTGATGTTGGTCACCACCCATTTGAAATGAAGGGGCTTCTGTACTAGAAGTTAGGACCCAAGTGTCACAATCCTTTCCATTTTTCAACAGCATTTCCCTTCCTCTGTGCAAAGTGACACTAGATGGGTCTTCTAGATATCTTACCTTCGTTAAGTTAGGTCCTCTAGGGGAGTTAGGTTCCAGTTATTGTCCACACTGCTAAGCACCTTTTTAAAAGTATTTTTCAAACATTTTACAACCCTTAAATTCTCCCAGATACGTTACATAATTAGGAAGCTGGATGGCCCAGTACATACAATCTATTAACGATTACCTTCTGGTCCCTCCAAATATCCTTTTAAAATCTTATATATCTGGGGCGGTGCCTGTGGCTCAGAGGAGTAGGGCACTGGCCCCATATACTGGAGGTGGTGGGTTCAAACCCAGCACCGGCCAAAAAAAACAAAGAAAAATCTTGTATGTCTAGATTGAACCCATAATAAATTTTTTTTTTGCTAGTCTATAAGTTTCATTTTTGTAGTTTTGTTAACTTTACAAAATCCTTAGTTACAGAGTGCCTTCTAAGTTTTATCAATATTCAGACCTGACAACCAAGATAGCCAGAGGTCAACATGAAGTCAGTTTTTCTCCATGATTCTGCGTTGTTGGTACTGGATTGGATGCTTCTTTCTGGGGCTGACATTATGAGCTCAGCTCTGGGGTGCCTGTATTTAAATAGCTTTCTTCCAGAAAAGTAACATGAGATCTTACTATAAGAGGGTTAGCAGAAAGAGAATAAATATGGCTCAAAAAGTGATTGTTAATAGGATGTAAGAGCTGTCAAAGATGACTGTGTTTCCAATTCTGTGTGACTGGGAGAATGATGCTGTTATAAATTGAGCAAGAGAAAAGAGGAGTTGCAGTAGTTTTGGAAGTGAGGGTGATTAATTTAGTTTCTGACATGCTGAATTAGAGATTCTTATGGGTCACCTGAGTGGAAATACCAATGATCAGTCACATACAGGGAACTTGGAAAAGAAAGCTAAACTTAAGACATATATTGAAGAATTATTTACATAGGCATGAGAGATGAGGCCACATATGTACATTTTAATTCACTACCTTGACACTCTTGTTGAGTATGGGAGGGAGAGAAGCTGGCAAGCAAGATAGTGTCTTGGCATATCTCACTAAATGATGACTCTCATTCAACAATGACTCATGTTCCTAATTATTCACGATAAGGAGGACAAGAAAAGAAAAGAAGTCCGAAATTAAGTAGCCTATGCCTTTGTACCTTGATCCAGCCTTCAAACTCAGGTAGAACTGGATTAACTGAGGTTTGTAGCTCTGTCCTGGATTCATTTTCTTTTTACTGGGCATGACTAACATAAGAGGAGGGGAAAGAAAAAACCAGTTCCCAGATAACCAAAAAATGATTGCTCTCTTTTAGCAAGCCGTTAATGATTCTAAGATTTACAATTTGTAAGACTGATTAGACTGATTATTAGAAATCCTTGCCTCTTGCTGAGATGTAGCTAAGGATTTATTTCAAGATTCCACAAAATCTTCAGAGAAAAATCTGCTAACTTGGCTAATAAAGAATGCTCCTTTTGATAATTTCTCCTCCTAAACCCAAATATATGTGGAGCTAATAACTTCTACAGCATAACGAATGAAACTCTAAGGTACAGAATAAAGATGGGCTATTTTCTAAAAATAAAGAGTTCTCATTTGCATTTTAGTGATTCATTTATTCATCAAACATCAATTGAGCACACACAGGCTTTGAACAAGGCTTAGGGATTCAGTAGAATTATATATAAAACATGTTCTTCCCTTCAAGAAATTCCCAGTTTTGTGGGAAGTGTAGACATATAAAATTAGGTGTGATAGATGTGCCCCAATGCAATAGTGGAATATGAATTTTTATGAACATATAGACACATTAATTCTGACTAATGGATTTGGGCAGTCTTGTAAGAAAAAGTAATATTTGAGATGGGTCTTGATGCTCAAAGAAAGTTTTCAAAGTGGTAAAGACTAAGCTGGGCATTCTAAAACAAAAGAGCACCCCTGGCAGATGCACAGGGCTTGAGAGCTAATTGTGTGAAGAAAGAAGGACAGTTTACATGCCATGGATTTAAGTTGCAGTAGAGATTGAAGGAGGGAACTGGAATTCATCTTTTTTTTTTTTTTTTTTGCTGGGGTTGGTTTGAACCCATCACCTCTGGCATATGGGGCCAGCGCCTTATTCCTTTGAGCCACAGGTGCTGCCCAGGAACTGAAATTAATCCTAAGCTTTGGCAGTGATTTGGGGTTGAGTATCTGAGTTTTGATCATTAGAATGTGAGCAGAAGTGATAGACTCACAACTTCTAGGCCTATCCATTCTCTGTCTTCTCCATCGGTGGTCAGCTCTCAGGGAAGGTGCTGAAGACAGCCATGCCACAGGCTGGAAGGAGCTCAACCCCAGAGTGTGTGTGGAGCAGAAGCTCCCCACGCCACGCCCCTGCAGGGCTGCAGTGGACTGGGATGTCCAGCAGCCTGGGAAGCAATCGGGTTTAATGTGGTTAGCCATTATAATTTCGAGGTTTATCTGTTTAGGAAGCTAGTGTTACTACTGTGAGAAATACCAAGGAAAAAAAACTAGTGGTGATGAATAAGATGGAAGATTAAGAAGAAAATAACAGGCTTAGTTTCACCTTTGTCAAATTCGAGGTTTTTGCAGGGGGCATCCAAGTGTTCAAGAGATCAGTAGAAAAATGGGTCTAAAGCTTAACAAAGGGGATCAGACCAGCCTTGTTATAAATCCTTTGAATACAGATATTCTTTGAAGTTAAACAAGTAGAAAGAACCACTCAATGCATATAGGCTAAGATGAGAACACAAAGACAGACCTTTGGGGGCAACACCAATATTTGAGTAAAGACAGGGAGATTTATCAAAAGTGTCTGGGAACAGTAGTGGGGGAAGGGGAGAGAGGAAATTTTTTTTTTGGCGATTTTTGACTGGGGCTGGGTTTGAACCCGCCACCTCCAGCATATGTGGCCGGCACCCTACTCCTTTGAGCCACAGGCGCCAACCAGAAAATATTTTTTTATTTAAGGTAATTTCTTCTTGCCATATAGCTAGAGCACAAGGTGTTTTAACATAAGCCTGCCAGATGCGATCCTTGAAAGCCTAGTGAAATGGACACGTCTCAATTCATTAGAAAATTGAGGCACTGAGTGGTTGTATCACACCTTCAACTTGAATGTCTCATAAGCTAGAATAAGGGATTTGAGTCTGGACCTAACTGCTCCAGAAAACTAGGAAATACCTAAACAGCAACTTAGGGACTGAGTTCCTGCAGAGAGAACTGGGAAAGAATCTGACACGCCTGGTGGGAAGTGGGGTGAGTAGAGCCCCAGTGGAGGGGAGTGAACACCAGGGAGCGATGAGCAGAGAGTTCAGTGTGTGACTAAGGATGCAAGATTGTGAGACAGGCAGAGCAGGGAGGCCAGGAACTTAAAAAGAGAACTAGAAGTGAGTAAGTGAAGTGTCAAAACCCAGGACTGCATGCAGGCATTTAAGGCTGAGAATGGGGGAAATAAGCAGCAACCCTTACAATCAGCAGTAATGCAGCCTGTACAGCAGATTAGGCCTGGGCCAGGCCACAGCTTGGAGGATTTCTCATTAACTACACTTTGCAATTTCCCTAAGATGATTTGGAAACTGGTGGTCAGCGTTTGTATGTGACTCACAGATAGATTATGTTCATTCCACAGACATTTAAAAAAAATTAGAGTAGTTAATAACATTTAAAAACATGCAAAACTTCTGACTTCAGGATTCTTTTTTTAAATTGTTTTTTATTTTTTGAGACAGTCTCGCTTTGTCACCCTGGGTAGAGTGCTGTGGCATTATAGCTCACAGCAAACTCATGGGCTCAAGCGATCCTCTTGCCTCAGCCTCCTGAATAGTTGGGACCTCAGATGCCCGCTACAAGGCCCAGCTAGTTTTCAAAGATGAGGTCTCACTTTTGCTCAGGTTGGTCTTGAACTCCTGAGCTCAAGCAATCCACCTGCCTCGGCCTCCCAGAGTGCTAGGATTACAGGTGTGAGCTGGAATCCCCAGCCTGATTTCAGGACTCTTTTGGAAAAATTTAAAAGCCTGGAAGCTCTGAGCCCCCCTTCCCACATGGCACCTATCATGTGAAGGTGCGAAGCATCTGTCACCATACAGAGCAGTCACCTTTGTCACCTGTCATCCTTTGTCAGATTCCAGTACACAGGCGGTGCCCAAAGGAAATCAGAAG
The DNA here is from genome assembly GCA_963574655.1 of Perodicticus potto. Taxonomy (NCBI): domain Eukaryota; kingdom Metazoa; phylum Chordata; class Mammalia; order Primates; family Lorisidae; genus Perodicticus; species Perodicticus potto. The sequence continues at coordinate 16,995 of CAUYRH010010652.1, forward strand.
GGGAGACTTAAGCCTTTGTGGCTGTTACGATGTCACTAAACCTGCCAGGTGGATCTTCTTGATTGATAGGTCAGTACACAGTTGGGCTTTCTTTAGCTTGAGGTTTTATAAAGGAGCCCCAGATACTGAAGAGAAGCCACAGGGTTGGCTTTGGTACTTAGGTCATATGTGACCTCAGTCAAGAGTATTTCCAGTGAGGGCAGGAACCAGTTAGGACTGGATGGGAATGGAGAAGTCAGGGGCAATCAGTGAAACTGCCCTTTTGACAAATGGGCGGCAAATGAGGATGCAACACCTTCTAGTTAGGCTTCCTGATTCTTTCTTTGCCCTCCCCCCACTCAATTCATAAGCAGCAGCCAGAGGGATCCTTTCAAATATGTTGGATCGAGTCAATTCTCTGCTCAAAACCTTTGCACAAGCTCCCTGATTTCCCCAGAGAAAAAGCTTCACAAAGCCCTGCAGACCTGGTCCCTGGCCTGGTGTCCTACTACAGTTCCACCCCTGACTCAGCTCCAGCCATACGGTTTTCCTTTTTGCACCTTGATTTGCACCAACAACACTCCACCTGCCACGGGACCTTTGCACAGGCTGCTTCCTCTGTTTTGAATGCAGATTTCCACCTTCCTTTACTTCCTTCAGATCCTGGCTTAAAAGTCACCTATATCTGACTGCTCTATTGAAAGTATTATCTCCACTTTCTCCCCAGTAGACTCTGCCCTCATTCCCTGTTTATAATTTGCTTAAGGCATTTATAAACATCTATTTTTCATTTTTATTTATTATTATTATTTTTTGCAGTTTTTGGCCAGGGCTAGGTTTAAACCCACCACCTCTGTTATATAGGGCTGGGACCCTACTTCTTTGAGCCACAAGTGCCCCTCTAAACATCTATTTTTTACATTTATTTGTCTGTGTCATTAGGATAATATCTACCTCTCCTCCAAGTAGGCACAGAAGTTTTATCTGTCCCCTACTAACATCTCAGCGGTGCTGAGACCAGAGCCTCAGGACAGGTTGGATGACAGAGACAGAGTCTTCAGCATGTATGTGGGCTAAAGTATAGAAGATGAAGAGAGAGGTGTAAAAGATAGGGCACATCAGTGATCCCGGAAGGGAAGGAAGCAGATAGAGTCAGAAGTTGGGTGGAGACACTGGCCTTGGAAAGGCAGAAAGGTAACTCTCTTAGGTTTGTGTGAAGGAAGCCAAGATGGGTTTCGTACTAAGGTAGAAGGAAGGTTAGGGTTAGGAGGAAGGGAAACTGACACTCACTAAATACATTCACTGACATATTATTTATTCATTCGCTGATTCATTGCACCCCTACCATGTCTTGGGCATTCAGTAAGGACTAAGGGTGTAGAGGTGACGGCTCCTATTTTCTTGGTGAGGTAGGAGCTGGATTAGCAGCCCAGAATGAGGGGAGAGGAGAGCTACAGAAAGCTTGAGGAGAGCATAAAGAGTTTGGAACAGCTGCTCTGGGCACTGTAAATAGAAGGTGGTTAGGACACGTGAAAAGACTGCTGAGTAGTATGGAGTGCCCAGCTGAGGCTGCCGTGGTGCCAGTTGGCACAGGTATCCAAGAAACTCTAGCAGCAATTGCAGCCTGGGAGCAGAAGCAGAGAAAAGCAGATGGTTGGAATAAATTGGTCCTGGGAATTGCTAGAAGAGGATGTCGTGGGAGCATCAGGGATCAGTGGATCGGGCCCCTAAACGGAACATTCCTTTGGCGCTTCACCCGCTGCTGCTCACCTGACTGGGGGAGTGCTACTGATTGACAGCTGAGCCTACTTCCCCCAGAACTCCTGAAGTAGTACTGGCCTCAGTCAAGGGCCTGGCATGAATTGCTGCACAACCTTTGAATAAGGGAAATGTTGATAAATACTCCCTGGGGCTCTTCTCTCCTCACACTTCATGAATTATTCAAAGAGAGTACCCACCTCCTTCCACACAAAGACACCTTACAGCTGATTCTTCGGGGTACAATAGATATTTCTGGCTCTGTGCTGAATCCTTCTTTTGCTTCTGGAAGAGGCAGGTGCAGTCCTTTGAGGGAGAATGACTCGAATCCAATTCTTACTTCATTTAGGAAAGTCCCTTATTTGGGTTCTCAAAGGCATGATTTTACTAATGGAGGTCACTTTCTTGCACATTTTCTCTATACAAATCCCCATCGCCACAACTTTGGATGCTAATTACGACTGGTACGTACTCTAATCTGGGCCAGACCTACAGCTGGTTAGTCCCCTGGCCCAAGCTCACCTTGCCTTTGTCTCTCTCTATGAAATGCAGTGAAGCTGAGCCAGGTTGGCTTATTCCTCTGTTGGCCTGGCTCTCCTAGGATTTTATCTGAAATCTTTATTTCTCCTTACTTAGGCACATAGTACATGTCTGTTGCTGTCTTAGGAGAATCCCTTTATGTAGACTTCTGGGTCAGGTCGGTGAAATGATGCATGAATCGCATAAAACGCCTGCTTCTGTTATTCCTTCCTACCCAAAACCTGACATTCTCATCCCTGCTTTCATGGCCCTGTGAATGCATCAGGATTTTTTCTTTGTCACTTAAAATATTTTGCTTTTCTACTTTGTCTTTCTTCATGATTCTCTACACAATAGACCTGTACCTGCTTTACCTCGTATATAAAATGTGAGCGATATAGGATTTTTGATATATGGATTCTGGAAATTAGGAGAGTGCAAAGATTTAGATTATTATGTTGAAACTGGATCATCTAGGTTATTTAGAAATTGCTAGAATTCAAGGAAATAAGTTGGGTTATGCTTTCATGGGATGCCAAGAAACGAGATAAAAATCAAAAGACAAATACCATAAACTTGCCCTCTTGTCTTTATCATTCTCTTGACAATGAAAGGACTCATGCGATCTTGGAAAACGTACTCGGGGGTCTTGGCTAGTGGCTGGCCTAGTGGTCTGAGACAGATGCCGCACCACAGTGGTGCTTTGGTCTCTCTCTTCTGGCAGGTTTTTCTTAATATACAGACTACTTGCAGTATTATCTCTTTTGTTCTAATGGAGATGCCCTCTTAGATAACGATAACCTCTCAAATGTTCACCCTACCCACATCTCCGACTGCCCTGTCTCAGCCAATTCTATTTTACGCCCCATAATTGGGGTCATAGTCTTGAAGCACTACATTGATCCTGTAAGTCCTTTGCTTCAAATCTTCACTAGTTCCTTATGACTGACCCAATAAGTCCATTCACCTGTTTCTGCCATTCGAGGCTGCACTTTTCAAGCCTCTATTTGCATCTTGCTTGCTAATGTCCTGTTGGCCAGAGCGTTTCATATAGCCACACCTGGAGTCAGTGCGAGAGGGCTGTGGAAGGGCGTGAACACCAGAGACACTGCTCACCGGGTGCCAGCAGCGCAACCACCTAGCACACTTCTCTTGCTTTACTCAAGCCGTATTTGGTCAGTCCTCTTTTCTATTTCCCTACCATAAATTTTGAGCTTCCCAAGCCTCCTCTTATCTCTTGGTGCTAGCAAATGAGACTGAAGCACTTAGCCTTGAAAAGCTGACACTGCCATTAACATCTGCCAGGAAAAAGAATCTAAAAAAAAAAAAAGGTAAAGAGCAAAGGTATTTCCATGTCTTCAGATAAAAATATTCAAAGGCTGTTGTGCTTCATAAAGAATTTTAAACTTCAATCACAAGAGTATCATATCAGCCTCCAATATGATATAGAGACTTGTGTAATTAGAACCAATCTTTTCTAACTTCTACTTTAAACCTTGTCCTTGCAAGTGTGACAGAAAGGTCATTGCCAAGACCTAGACTCCAGAAATTATTGCTATGTCCTAAACATTCTAGCCTTTAACTTCTGAAATCTTGAACCTCGAGTTGTTTCCCTGGCCTATTAATTTGTTGTCAAGTGATATTTAAAGACACAAATACGTGTGGATTTTTTTTAGCTAACCAAGAAGAGGAGCTTTTTGAATATTTTTACTTTTCCTTTCTTACATTAAGATATAAGAAGCATAACATTTTGGTAGATTCTTTATTCAAGTTTTAAGGGTTTTTTTGAGGGGAGTCTCACTTAAATTACTGGTAATTAAATGTTTATTTCCTTCCTCAAAAAACCGAATCTCTTCTAGAGCAGAACTCTTTAATACATATATCCACATTTACATAAATCATTAAATATATATGTATACTTCATCATACGTTACTCATTTAGAATCTAGCACTGTCCCTTTCATAAACAAGCAATCGCTGAGTGAATTTTTTAATAGCTTAAGTCATGATATTGTCCTTATGAGGACATAAGAATTGCATCTACTTGATCTTGGTAAAGCAGAAGCTGGTGATACCAAAGTTGGGAGATTATCTTTTATATGTTCAGATATAATAAGAAAATATGTATTGTTTCATAGGCCAGATTACATGGTACATGTTAGTCCATTTTGCATTGCTGTAAGGAGATGCCTGAGGCTTGGTAATATATAAAGGGAAAAGGTTTACTTGGCTGTACAAGAATCATGGTGCCAGCATCCGCTTCTGGTGAGGGCTTCAGAGAGCTTCCAGTCAAGGTGGTAGGTGAAGGGGGAATACACATGTCACATGGCAGGAGAGAAGAGGAAGGGGTACCAGGCTCTGTCCAACAACCAGCTCTGGTTAGTCATAATCACAGGCAAGGCACCACGTCATTCATGAAGGGCTCCACCACCATGACCCAAACACTTCTCAGCAGGCCCCACCTCCAACACGGCGGGGATCAAATTTTAATATGAGATTGGGAGGGGCTAAATATGCAAACCACCTCAGATTATATAGATAGTGAAACATTTTTAGTCTTTTCTAAAATACTTGGATTATTCTTTAAACATTTTGAAACATTCTTCTTTAATTCAAAAGTGTGAATTTATTAATGATTCTGTAATGTGTCTGTTTTGTGTGAGTATACATGAGCCTGTGTGCTTCAGGATCCTGACTATTCCTCAACTACTGGGTTTTGTTTTTAACTATTTTCCATGAATTTTATATAAACACTAAGAAGGCACACAATTGAGACATTTAAAGTGAAAAGTTCAGTTTAATTATAATTAATATTAATTATGGATCACATTTGGGCTAAACTGTGGAATATAGTAAAATTTGTGATAGTGCTTTAAATGTTCCTTCTTCCTGTTGAAGATTTCAAGAGATCCCATTGTTCTTAAAGACAATAAATTATAATAAGATGCCTTTTATTAAAGACATTTTCTTATAACAGATTCAGGGAACTTTATTATTTAGAAACCCTCAAAAATAAGAAACATCTGAGTGGAAGAAGAAGAAAATCTGAACTGGAGTCAGCTTTACATCAAGGCCCAAGGAACCATATTTGGTTTTTGCATTTTGTCAGTCATCCAGAATGAACACTATTCCAAGCTGTTCTAGTGATTATTCAGTTTCTTTGCCAATATCATTTTTCTAGTTATAGATAGTAACTTATTTTCAACTTTGGTTGAGAAAATGATGTAGATAACCCATGAGGAGGGGAGAATACCTAACACCCTGCTCTACTGCACACATCTTATCAATGAGTCACCCACAAAGTAAGAGAGAGGGTGGTTCATTAATTAATCATCCTACTTTCACCGCAGGGCAGAACTTACTAATAATTACCATCCTTATTCTTTAATAATATTATCCTATATTGAATTGAATAATTAAATTACATAGAAACAACCCAGCACGGATAATTACACTTATCATGATGGATGGATTGTAACCTCATTGTACACCACACTTACCTAAACTATATGCCTCTAGATTTATTTTCGTTGAATGTGATTCTCAGATATAGCAACCTTTTTACATGTGATTTAGTTACTGCTTTTCATTAACATATTTCAGAGTTTCATATTTTATTAGAAATGATCTGATCAAAACACCGTATATTACCAGTTTTCCCTGGTGGAGAATATTAAATGTAAATTCATATCTCCAAGAATCTTGCAGATGATTACATTTCTCTTAAAGAAACACACAGAAACCATTTCACTTCCTGGCAGAAGTTACATATGAGCACATTGTCGAATAGCAGGTTCATAGAACAGAATGAAATAAAAGGTCTAAATCTAATAAAATTATGCAGTGAAAGATTAAGTTACAGTTTCAGAAGCTTCCTCAGATCAAGTCAAACTCTGACATTGCTCCTTTTCTTCTTTGGTTAAAGATATGGTTGTCAGGATTCTCTTTATTTTTTCCAGCAGATGTAGTTTTCCTGGTGTCATCTCCTGTCCCAGAGGGGAATGAGCACGAGGAAAGGACAAGAGCGTGTTTGGCATGCTCCGCGCTGGTCCCCCTGCCCCCCAGTGCAGGTGAAGAAGAAAGCACCAGTGTGCCCATGGTTTAATGCGGGTGGCACCTTGCATTACATCTTCAACCCTACCCTCTTCCCCGAACTACAGACTCAAATACACTAGAACCTCTGTAGGTTGACCATCCAAGGGACTGTAACAATCTGGTCAATGCACAGAGGTGGTCAACATAAGAACTAGGCCTGTTGTATTGATACGTACGTGTAGGGCATGTCTGGTCTATGAAAATTAGAAGGTCAATGTGAGGAGGTAGTCAACTGTGGCGGTTCTACCATATTCTACTGGCAACTCAACATTTCTGCTTACAAAGCCAATTACATTTAGAAATTGCCCTTGTTCCCTATGACACTTGCACGCTGACTCCCTGCGTTCCAGCCACGCTGGACTTTTTGCTGCTCCCTGGACTCAGCAAGACCTGGCTGCAGTTCTCGCTGTCCACTCCTCTGGAATGGTCGTCTCATCCCGCATCTCCTTCTCATCATTTGAATCTCTGCTCAAGTGCCTCCTCCTCTGAGCACCTGATCTAAAATAGTGCTGGGGCCACTATACCTATAATAATAGGAATATACAGTCCTATTATTCAGCCTTTCTTTGTAGCATACATCACCATCTAAGCCTGTGTTACTTATTTGTTTTTTGCTTGTGTCCTCATTTGTCATCTGTCTCCCAGCTACCCCTGTTTGTGGCTGGCACATAGAAGGCACTCATCCATTTTTATTGATCGAATGACGAACTGATCCCCTCAACTATACAGAAATATGACAAACACATTTATGAAATCTGACTTAGACAAAGTGGGATTATAACTTTGCTTAGTGGTGCCATTGTGCCTGTTACAGGGAAAGTGGTGCTGGGATCGAGAGTCATGCCTCCTTGTGTTTGGAGCACTGGAGGTGCTTGAAGGCGGACCCTGCTCGCTCCCATTTCAAAGTGAGCATGTTCATGATAGGCTGTTGGCTGTCATGGAAGGAGCCAGCCCCTGGGACAGAGGATTCCACTCGGACCTGCCTCCCCTCACCCTCTATTCCAGCCATGCTCCTCTAGGGGTCTTGCTCTGTCTACCTCCCAGCCTCTGAGCCATTCAGAATTCAGCTTAAATATCAACCCCTCAGAGAGGTCATCCATGACCACTTAATCTATGCTGCCTCCCAGGTACTCTCTCACAACATTATCATTTTTATTTTCTGTCTAGATCTTATTCTGCATATTCTTCTTAACCATTTTCTTCCCCTACCACTGGGCTATAAGTTTCAATGTCTCTCTTGATCCCTAACATATGCCCAGGGCCTAAAACAACACCTGGCGTATAGTAGGTGATTAGTAAATATTGGGTGAATACGAATATGTCCCTCTCCTAGCTTAGTGCTTTGAATCCACTGAGTTTATAGAAAGTGCTGGTTAAAAATGTACGTATCAGCAGAAGGTTCATCTCCCTCACCCCTAAGTCATCTCCAGTTGATATGTAAAATGATGCTGATCTCCCTTTGTGAAAAAAGGAGAAATGTTTATTATGTAACACAAATATCTCTTTCTTGTGTAGTTATGGTGCAGTATTATTTCTCTTCTTATTTGAAATGAGCAAGGACCGTGTTTTATTTATCCCTTTGCAGTGCACAGCAGAGTGTTTGACCCAGAGCAGGTGCTCAATAAATATTTATTCAAGGAATGAATGAATAAAATAAGTGTCTGGAATAAGCTAAGGATCTGGTGGCTGGGTGGCTGCCAGCACTGTGGAATGGAATAAAACTGGAGTGCTTGTTTTCAGCCCACCTCTCAGAGCTGAGAATTATCAAGTGAATTACTTTGGCCCAATTTCTGAGGTTTGGCTGCCTGCATCACTTCAACTCACTAGAAAACTGCTCACCCTCTTAACAAAGTGTTGGACTGTTGTAGAAACTGTGAAGATTCCACAGATAACTCAATTTTCTCTGAAATTCAGTAGCAGCAGAATGGAGCTTTCCCTGGTGCCAGAGCACATGTACTGGTACTGTCTGTCCACAGGACTGTGATGTCCATGGCAGAGGTAGGATGGTCCGTGTCCTGGGTCCTCAGGCTCCTACGTCTGTTCCACCTCTCTCAAACGCAGACTCCTCACCTAGATGTATGGAATCAGCTTCTGTCTGATGGTTCCTGGCTGCTGTGGCCATGGACATGTCAGATTACACAGCAACACCTGTGTTATTCTCTGCACCCCAACGGGTAGGTCTTGTTGACTTTTTTATTCTGCGCCAAGCCTCAGCTAAAGGCTCTGACTGTAGCTTTAGCTGAGCCTGTCTACCTCCCAGGCTCTGAGCCTGCCAGTGACCTGGGGTTGACATCTGAGCTTCACCATCAAATTCATGACAATAACACACTCCGTCTTCTAGAAACACAGAACCTCTGGGTATTCCATCTCCTTACTTGGCTATTTGCTGCCTTGAAAGGACTGAGTATTATCCCTTCTCAAATTTTCATCTGTGCTATAAAGCAGCTTTGTCTCTGTAGGGCTATTGCCTTAGACCTACAGGCTCTTTTCTAGACTTTATTTCAGTATTATCTGCTGATGTCATGTTTATGAATGTGACTGATTAGATAAATGACGGATGATGCATCTACACAGGAGAATATTACATGGCCATTAGAAGGATAATGAATGACTGTATTGACGTGGAATCATCTTCATGATGTATTCTACATAATAATAAAAGGTGCATAGCAAAATAATATGCTTAATATGATTCCATTCACATCCAATTACATATTCACATATAAAAAGAGGCATGGAAAGCTACTCAATAAATGTTAATGGTGCTAAGATTAGGAGTATTCAGGCTTTCTTCTTTATACATGATGCATTTATTACACTTTCTAAAATAAGTGTTATTCTTATGTCTTTTATAAGTTTTTTAAAAGGTAAGTCTTATGCTAAGGGCCCATTTCATGACCATTTCTTCTCTCATCTGTTCTAAAGCAAATCAAAGGAAAACATAAGTTGAGGGAGATTGAAATGGAAAATACTGGGGCAATCATAGCTTCATCTTAATAGATCCAGGCCTCTAGAGGCACAGTGGGTCTCCACACCTATCTCCACCTTAGGAATAGCAGGTGGTGTCTACAAAGTCAGGGGTGTCTTCACTATTAATCTTCTTTTTCCTGAGCAGTACATGAACCTCTGTTGTTTGATTGATTCTCTTTTCATCATTTTTTTTTTTTGTAAGAAGTTTTTCTGCTCCCTCGTTTTTCTTGACAGGTTTGAAGAAAGTCAATTGAATTTCAAAATATAGTATTTCACAAATACTTTTATTTTTTTTTTTAAAGCTAGTGCCTGAAAATAATAGCTATGATGTGTATGGCAAAAAAGAAAATCTGAAAGCTAGTGTTCTTCTTAATGTTTCCTTCTGTTAGGAGAAAAACCACAATGGATAATAAGAGGAAGTATTATGAGAAGAAAAATTGTTAATCTAACCAGCTCATGAAAATAGCTCTCTTTAATGGAAAGTGTCCAAATTGATAGCTCCAGACATAAGCTACTTTCCCCAGGTTTGGGAGAAAAGATAGCTCAAATGTTCTAAGTTATTATGAGTAGGCATTATTTTGTTGGTGAAATCAAGAGAACAGTTCAATAAAACGGGGTGGGTTGTATATTCCTTTGAAAGCTAGAATGTTTTGGTTGCTACCGTCAGAATATGCTTTCTCGGACCATGTTTGAGACTCAGAAGAATAGGCCTTTCTGTGATAACTCTTCACTAGTTAAGAATGCCAACAGTTTTTTTGTGTAAAGAGAGCTGCCTTTGAAATCTTACATTCTGAACATTTTAGTCAAGCTACAATAGGTTTGGAAAAACCTTTGTGGGGAAGGGGCAAATATAAAATTTCCTCTTTTTTATCTGTTTCTTTGCCCTTGAAACTGCAGATTTTTTTTTTTAATAAAGCGGGCATTTGTCCCTGCTTGATTAAAGATTGAGTGGAAATCTAGATGTGGTCAATTGTGTCATTTTTTGTTTGTTCCTTTCATTTGTTTTTAATTTCTTTTCTCCCTTGAGTGTACACTTAGTTGCTAAGTTTACATATTTGGGACCATTAAAACTTTTTTGATGTAATATAAAGAATAAATGAATGAAAGCTAGAATTTTATGCCATTTAGCTCTGAAAATTTTCCTCATTGAAGGGAATCTTCACCATTCAATGTTAGGGAGTGTTCTGGATGCCGCTTTAGTCATTTGTCTAGTTGAAAATGGATCATGGACTGGCATTGAGTGGAAACCACTCACTCTGGAGAAAACAAATGCTCAGGTGCCTGCCTGCCCTCCAGCAGTGACCTTCCACTTGGAGGACTGGGTGTCACCCAGGTGACCATGTTGGTCCTGGGAGTGGCATGCAATTAACAGAGACTTTATCTAACAAATGCAATCAGTGTAAACTAATTCTTTTTACGGTCAATAAATCCCAAAACAATAAAAAAAAACAAAAATGTGACCAAGTTGGCTCCTTGCTGCCAGCATGAGGCCTTGTCCACAGAGCAAATGCTTTCTAGATGGCCTGGCCTGGCTGAGCACATCATCGTGCATGAGGCTGTAAAGGTCCATGACCATGAGCACATGAGATAGAGGCTAGATTCAGAAACATCTCAGGGGGTTGGTCCTTTGTAAGGGGATGTGAAGGTGAGACCCCCAGTCTTCAGGCTGCAGAAGTAACGGAAAGTTATCTCCTTCTTTGAACATTGATGCTGGACTTCTGCTTTTATCCAGCACATATTTTTGAGTTGGGTTCTACAAAAGAGTCCAGAGTTCAACATAAACATTAAAATTCAAGCTTATTTTAATGTTGCCTGAATGTTTTTCTTCTTACTTTTAAAGGAAATAATTAAAAATAAGCTTTATATAATCAGGAGGACATGACTTCATTTAGGGCAAGAGGAGGGACTTCCTAAAGAAGAATTAAAGACTCTGAGCTCCTGGCTTCTAATCCATTGTTCTTCCATATATCACCCTATCCTACAAGGGACTTCTCAATTGTCCCATGCATCCTATTATGATGCCATAAGCCATTTCTCTCTGCATTAGGGTATCCATGGCACTCTATTATCTTTCTGCTTTGCTAGAGTGAAAGCAAATGGCTTTCTTATTCTAAATCACTGTACTCTTCTAAATTGTGGGAAAGGCAAATTTTATTCTTATGTGTTTATCTTGCCAACCAGGGAAGTGGGAACCGCTTCTTTGCTGGAAGTTGAAACAGAGTGGTAAGCACTGAAATGTGCGAGGAGTTTGGCCATCCTGCTCCTTGGTGACAACCTGCTAAATCTTACAATATGTGCTTGACGACACCAGTGGGTGAGGGACTGCCTGAAAAGAACTAGACCTACTCACTTAGTGTAGGGGGACTGATGGAGTCTGCCCTCCTGGGGCCCTTTCTTTCAAAAAACCATATTGCTGGAAAGAGGCTTAGAGAATATGAAATGCCACTTGTTGGTTTATCAGTGAACAAAACGAAGCAGAATCTCTCTGATTTCCCCAGGATTACTCTATAATTTGGGGCAAAGCTGAAACTTGATGCGTAGGTGCCTCTAGATGAATTATCAGATGATGTCCAAAGAATTTTGTGTTTCAGTGGGAAATCATACATCATCTAAAGCATATTCTTTTGGGTTATGGGATTCTAGCCTTCCTTATTATTTCTGAGCTATTGTGCAACTCTTCACAAGTCGTTGGTAATCCATGGCTATGTAAATTCTGTCCTGCATGGTTGTGATTTAATCGATTTTCTCCTTCTTGTAGAAAAGGTTTTGTTCCCATCTGCAATTCATCTCCACATTTGTTCTACTCCATGTAAATTTGTATTGTTTTGACTTTCTTTCAGTCATTTATAATGGCTGCCTGATTCTCTCAGATCATGGGTAAAGAACATTCTTTAACATGTGTTCATTTTGTATTTATACGAGAGTCATGATTTTACCTTTCTCTGGAAATTATCTTTTAAGAGAGATTAAGGAATACATATTTATACTGTTGTTTCCTCTGATGATTATTGATTGTAGGAAGAAAATCATCAAAAGGATAAAAATGACAGAAATGAAAAATGAAAATAAAGTATTTCCTATTAAGGAAGGCAATTTGATATGTTATTAATGAACTAAATTTCAGGAAGGAAGGAAAATCCTGCAAATGGTAGTTGACATCTATAAATATTCTACTGATGAGATGATAACAATGGTTTTTTCTTTTTTTGATAACAATGGTTTTAAGGAAGCATTCACCATCATCTAGAGATCTTCAGTATCCAATAAGGTCACAGCCACATATGGTTACTGAGGTTTTGCACTGTGGCTTGTCCAAATTGCAATATTTTGTACTTATAAAATGCACACCAGATTTTGAAGACTTAGTTAAAAAAATATAAAATATCTTTTTAATAATTTTTATATTGATTATATGTTGAAATAATAATATTTTAGATAAACTGGGTTAAATAAAATACACTTAAATTAATTTTACCCATTTCTTTTTGCTTTTAAATGTGGCTATTAGGGAATCAAAAATTACATATATGGCTCACATGATATTTTTATTGGACAATGTTGCTTTAGCAAATTAAACAAAATGATTTACCATTATTTTGCTGAACATTGATATATTCTTGGGCTTCAATATTTATGCTGAAGGCAAACAAAACAAAGAACTAAATGATCATAAATTGAAGAACAATTACCAAGCAATTCACATAAGGTTAATATATTTCCCCTCTGAACAGTCACACAACATTTGGTTGTCATTGTTTATAATATATTAAGACAGAACAGATAATAAAATAGCTGCATCATGCAGTTTAAAGATCAATTAGCATATATTTAGCTTTGTTGTTCCTTTTATCCCTGATGAAAAGCAAGCAAAGTCAGGACTGTGTGTGTGTGTGTGTGTGTGTGTGTGTGTGTGTGTGTCAAAGTTCGAGGTTTCTAGAAGGAAACAAAAAAGAGCTGAGCATTCAGAATGAAGAGACACAAGCTTCGCTGAGCCTTCTAGAGATATGATTGGTTACCTTGGAAACAGTTTAAATTCTTACATCAAACAAGATCCTGGAAGTTGACCTATTTTTTTTTAGAGGAAGTAACATATGGAGTTAAGGGATTTATCACCCCAAAATTCATATAAAAATGTATTTATAGGTATAGCAAGTGCTTACCTTCGCTAATTATACCATTTTCACTTGAAACAAATTATGTAACTAAGAGGTATAGAGTCACTAATGAGATAAATTGAGCTTTCTTCAGGGAATTATCTTCAACATATCTTTACTAAAATAAATAATTCCATTTGTTTTTCTGATTAAAAACTATAGAATGCCTATTGTTAAAAAAAATCAATACAAAAGACTGAAAAATAGCCTCCATCTTCCACTTCCAATCCCAATCCCTTTGTCAAAGGTGTCCACAGTAAAGAATTCAGCCTTCTAAATTCATAGCTAGTGAATGGCTACGGTCCCTAAGTAGAGAGGGTCCTTAATAAGGGGAGGAGGGGGCTGAGAGTGTGTGTGTGTGTCAGAGAGAGAGAGAGAGACTATAACTCATGTTGTTCTACAGATTGCTTTTCAAAAGCATGATGGTCTTCCTTAGGAAAATTTAAATGTTTAAATGACACTCATGTGTATTTACGGGGAGTCTTGATGCCAACAGATGCCTCCACTGCAGCGCCAATGATCAGCTTTGCTGTATGTTATTGTCAGACACAGGTGCCCACGACGTGTCTCCATTAACTAAATCGGAAGGTCTTTGAAGGCAGAAATCAAGTTATATTTAAACGCCACACAGCATCTAGCACAGATATATGACTATGGTGGCTCTCAAAATTACTTTCTTAATAGTAAAATTTCTCATTTTTATCAGTGTATATTAACGGATTATACAAGATATTCTGGGTCCTGAATGCCAGATGAGAAGAGAGGACACAGATCACTTGTTTGATTAATAAAATCTGCTCATACGAAGCAGCACTTCCTATCAGGTATGATGTTCACTGTAGTCTGGGCTTTTGGTGATCCCATCTCTGAGAGCCATAATGCTTAGAAGAGCTTCAGAGGATGTCAGTGAGACTCCATGGCAAGTGCTTTCTGCTTTACATCTATGAACTCACTTAATCCACACAAACAATCCTCTGGTGCAGACACTTTTCGAAAAAGTGTTTTATTTTTAATTATGATGGGTACATAAGAGTTATATATCTTCATAGGGTACAGGTGATGTTCTGATACAGGCATACAACGTGAGTTAACCAAATTAGAGTATTGGGGTATCCATCACCTCGGGTGTTTATCATTTGTATTAGGAAAATTCCAATTCTACTTTTAGTTATTTTAAAGTACACCCTAACTTACTGTTGATGATAGTCATTTTGCTGTGGTATCAAATATTATTCATTCTATCTAACTATATTTTTGCACCCATTAACTATCCCCGCTTCATCCCCACCTCCTTATTACTCTTCCCAGCCTCTGGGAACCATCATTCTGCTCTCTGTCTCCATGAGAGCACTTGTCTTCAATACGCAGCTTCTATAGATGACTGAGAACATGTGAGATTTATCTGCCTATGCTTGGCTTATTTCACTTCACATTACATTCCCCAGTTCCATCCACACTGTTGGAAATGGCAAGATTTCATTCTGGTGCAGACACTTAAATTCCCACTTTACACAGAAGAATCTGAGGCACTCAGACCTTGGAATAGTGGGCACTGTGGGCATCTGACTTCAGAACTTATACTGAGTCATATCAGGGAGCTTATATTCTAAAACATTTATGACTTTTCCACGTGGCCGTGGTAGTCAACAAGTAACAGGCTAAGTTTTTTCATACAAAGAAACCCCCAAATCCTATTGTGTCCACACCCAAATCCTATTGCGCGTTTATTCTATTCATTATGTTGCATTTCATCGGCTCATACCCAGAAGCTAGTGAATGGCTATGGTCCCTAAGTGGGAGGGTCCCCTAGAAGGGAGGAGGGGGCTGAGAGTCAGGATTGGATGAGGTCTCCTATGTAGGTCAGAGAGACAGGACAGGAAGGAAGGAACACTCGCCTTAGATCCCCTCTGCTGCTTTTATTAGCTCCAGGCTGGCAGTGACATGTTTTAATAACAAAGAACAGCACTTGAACACCTTCCTGCCCTGTGGCCTAATTTTCATCATCTAAATTTGCCGTCACATAGTTTATTCTCTCTTACGTACGGTAAATGACTCATCACTAATTAATCAATACCCATGATGCTAAATTTTGACCACAAGAATGAACCAAAGCCAAGCCAACTCAGCTTTCAGTTAATTAGAAAAATGAAATGAGTTCTTCCAGGTATAAATAGTGTTCTTTACAACTCATCTATAAAAATATCTTAATCTCAGCACACTCTGAAACTTCTCCATCCCGCTCTCCGATGTGTAATTAAAGGTACAGTGTGGATGTATAGTTGACAGTACAGAAAATAGAATCCCATACACTAGATAGTGTAAAGAATTGTATATTGAATTTTATTATGATTATCTTCTCTTCTGAGGACAATATATCCCTGAGGCATGTACCCACGCACTTGTTCCAAAATTCTCACCATCGACTCTGTGCCTACACTGGGAAGACAGTGGGGAACCAGGGAATTGGGGCACTTGTGTGACTTTCTGTGTGACTTTGCACACACCACCCTTGGATACAGGGAGCAGCTTGTAGTCTCTAACTTGCACCAATCTTTAACATCAGCTTCACTTTCTCTAGAAAACCATTCTGCCCACTTGCCCAGCACCAACCACATCTGGGTTAAATCTCATCTATTATATATCACCTCTATAACCTCCCCAGACCAGCTAACCACTGCAGTTACACTTCTCACAGTACCTTGCTAATTACTTGTTAGCATCCTTCACTGAAATCTGCCCCCTGATGAATGCCTCATGCCTCCTGCATCACGGTTTTGCATGTCCCCGCACAGTGCATTCCTATTAGCTATTTGTTGAAAGGTGGGGGGGAGAGGGTATTTAGCATAAAATGTTTTGATTTGCCTACTTTACGGTTTGTATCCTGATGTAGACGTGGCTGACATGCGGTCACTGGCTTGGAAACTGGACTCATGAAAGTGGCAATAGTGGAGGTGAGCTCCGATCTTAGTCATGAGGCTGTGGCAAACGCGCTGGAAGAAAACGATGGAAAAGTACCCTGCTCCCCAAATCCAGTGAACATCTTCCCAGACATTCATGAGCAGTCATGACGAATCTGTCCTTCTAGATTTCCTTTTGATCACGTCTGGTCTCTCTGTTACCTGGAGACTCATCCTCTATCTCAGCTCGTGTGTTCATGTTTTCTTTTTGGCTCTTGTAGCTCCTCTTAAAACCTGTAAATCTTTTGACAACTAATTTGTTTGTTGGATAATCTTCCCTACTTGGTTGTAAACTTCCTAAGGATGGGGACCCTGTCTGTACTCAGCAACTAGAACAGTTCTCAACACATAAGTATTTGATAAATCTATGGAATAAATAAATAAATGAATTTAACTTTTTAATACTGCAAAGAAGTCCTCCTAGATTGCAGCTGTCCTCAAACCTCTGTACATACATATACACATAATATGTTTCTGTATCTGGGGGAAAATAGGCTGCATCTGTTTTGCTCACAGTTGTATCTATAGAATATATTAGAGTACCTGGTGTACTGTAGGTACTCAGTAAATATTCATTGACTAAACGAGTACATGAACCTTTGAATTAAAATTCTGTTTATCTAATAATTATAAACTATTTGAAAAAATTCACAGGTCCATAACTATAATAAACAAATAAATAATTGAATGGGGAAGCTTTTGCTTGAAGCAGAATTCTGAGAGCTGATGGCAGATGTGGAGGGAGTGCTGAAATTGGAAAATCATAATTTTGCAGCTTTTTAATTAA
The DNA here is from genome assembly GCA_963574655.1 of Perodicticus potto. NCBI lineage: Eukaryota > Metazoa > Chordata > Mammalia > Primates > Lorisidae > Perodicticus > Perodicticus potto. The sequence continues at coordinate 34,214 of CAUYRH010010652.1, forward strand.
AGATTGTACTAATATCAGGCAAATTCATCCATAGATGCTAAATCTAGAAGGAAATCTTGATGAGAAATTGGATATTAGCATGGCTCTAACGTACCTCTCGCAGACTATTTATTAGTTGCAGAGGAGAAAATTGCACAATAATTACCTAGTGGGGAAGTCCAAAACACTTGGCTGTCTGATTAAAGTTAACATCGCCAGTGAGGGACAGGTGGACGTCGTGTGCTCCAGATGTGATGCCCTGGGAAGGACTCCAGGTATACTATGCAAAATCCCAAGGGAGAATGTGTAACTTTATAGGGATCATAAGGAACGAGCAGACAAAGCCCAAGTGAAAAATGTTTTATTAAAAAAAATGTTTGGATGGGTGGTGCCTATGGCTCAAAGGAGTAGGGTGCCGGCCCCATATGCTGAAGGTGGTGGGTTCAAACCCAGCCCTGGCCCAAAAGTGCCAAAAAAAAAAAAAATGTTTGGCTGAGGCATGTGGATTGCTTGAGCTCAGAAGTTCGAGACTTGAGTAAGAGCAAGAACTCATCTCTAAAAAAAAATAGCCAGGCATTGTGGCAGGCACCTGTAGTCCTAGCTACTTGGGAGGCTGAGGCAAGAGGATCACTTGAGCCCAAGAGGTGGAGGTTGCTGTGAGCTGTGATGCCACAGCACTCTACCGAGGGCAACCAAGTGAGACTCTGTCTCAATAAATAAATAAATAAATAAATAAATAAATAAATAAAAAGTGAAAAAGTGTTGGGGGATGGTGGTGGTACTCCATTCTTCCAAAGTGACAATGCCAGAAAAGACAAAGAAAGGCTATAGAAATACTTGATATTAGAAGAGACTAAAGAGTCCTGACAATTTAATTAATATCTGACCACCGACTAAGATCCTGTACCACAGGTGAAAATGCTACAAGGACATTTCAAGATCAACAGACAATGCTGAAGTAAGAAAAGTAATTAAGACAAAAGTATTCTGCTAACTCTCCTGGGGCGAGGTAAGAGACTATCCACATTGTTAGGGAATGTGCACTGAAGTTTGGGGCAAGGGGTTATAATGTATGTGACATATCCTCAATTTTTTCAGAAAAAATGATTTATATAATAATGCGTATATACCATATATGGAGAGAGAGAAAAAGGGTAGGAGGAAGAGCTAAATCACTAAGCTGATGTCATAAAATACTAATAGTAAGCAATTCTGGGAAAAGTATATATGGGTGTTCTTTATATTATTTTTATATTTGCAACTTATCTACAATATAGAAATAATTTCCAATGAAAAAGTTAAAAATTGAGAGCATGGCTATATCAAAAGGTATTAATAATTATGATAAATGAAAATTGTTTCACTAAAAATACTTGTGTGAGTTTTAATATTTCATCAAAGAATGTTACATTCAGGGTGGCACCTGTGGCTCAAAGAGTAGGGTGCCGGCCCCATATGCCAGAGGTGGCGGGTTCAAATCCAGCCCGGCCAAAAACTGCAATAAATAAATAAATAAAATGAAGTACTATTTTAAAAAAAAAAGAATGTTACATTCATTTGCATTATAAATTTTTAAGCTGAGTTTGCATACTAAAAACTGGTTTAAGTTGAAAGGTGAAAGTATAATAAGGCCAGTGATAATGTGGAAAGTATGCAAACTATTGCCCAATACTCAGCAGTTTCCACACTCAGCAATTTGGGGGTTCCAAAATGCTGCCCAGTGGGGATTTTTAGGATGAAAGATTCGTGGCCGCCCCTACCGGGACAACACCACCATCAAGGAGAAGCAGATTTCTTCTGCAGCACCAGCCCTGGCAGCAAGCTCTCCCCCTGAAATGACCTCTGCTCCTCCAGCAGGGTGCCGTTCACTCTCAATCCTGGTGTACAGTTTTCTTCAGCTCCCAATAATTTATTCCAATACCCCATGGAGGTACAGTCACTCCAGTACTCAGACAGGAGATTATTAGGGGTGACTTACAGTTTCTACATGTAATCTTACCCAAATTGCAGACATCCTTTCCTAGTAGATACCTAAAGTGCATCCTGCCCTAAAGAACAGCAGTCTACCTCAGATGGAAACAAATCATCAGATGAAAGGGAAATGTTAATTGGAAGCAGCCAATTAAGCTTTTATTAGGTCAGATTAGTTCAGGCTTACAACCGCAACCACGCTAAATCAGGACATCAAAAGACATTGCCCTAGAATAAGAAGTCAGAAAGCAGCACTGTCACTCAGTTTCTTCTGGAAATTATCCACATGATATACTTCTGTTATCAGAAATACAGCTTTCTTTGTCACAAGTCTTAAGTGGCTGCAGTTCTTTGGGGATTGTGTAAATAATCAGAGAATGATTTCGGGTTGCTAACCTGTCAGCTGTCATCTCCAATTACATGTCTTAAATTTAGCAATTTGAAGCCAATCTGAATTTGGTTTTTATTATTTGTTTGTTTCCTTGTCCATGTTGCTTGGAATTGGAATTTAACTTGGGCTAAATGAAAAACCTTTATTGATTTGTGCAGAAGCAAAAGCAAAAAAAATAAAAAAAGGCCACGAAATGCAAACAAACTAGGGCATTTCGATTCAGCTTTCTGGATAATGCCGGTTGATGAAAGATGGAGGCAGTCACCAGGGGGACCCTCATCATAAGCACTAGGCAGGACCCAGAGTTTGCACAGTGTATTTTATTCCTTGTGTGTGTTCGTGTGTATGTGTGCGTGCACACTTCTGTTTCCTGTGTTTCAAGGAAGGCACACGGTGTTAAAAGATTGAACATGATATAAACATTTGCTTGTGGGTCCTCTTTGTTGCTGTGGCTCTCCGTGACTAGTACAGTTGTATGGATTTTCATCCTGCTATATGTGGTCTGATGTAATTCCTCCTTTCAGGGCATTGGGGTATTCAGATATTGCCTCCCAAAGGCAAAAATTACCTCTGCTGAGTGTCTTCCTTACTAAACTGCCCTGGGCTGTACACATATTCACACTGAGTGTGATGTTGACCCTGACCTCTCTGTTTTAGCAGGCACTTACACCTGCCTAACACCTAATGCATGTGAGGTACCTGGGTTAGGAAAGGCTGAACTAGAAATGAAAATAAGACTTTGTCCCATAATAAGGAGCTTGCCCCTGTGACAATGATATCTAGGTGACAATCATCATATTGTTTTGATTACATAAATTATTTAGTGACAGTTTCTGTACGACCTTTGTTAATGTCCTGGGTAGGATAAATCATTGTGTTGTAAAGTGCAAGTCACAACCAGGGAGAAGAGAGTATTATATAGGTTACTTTGCAGAACAGACAGAGGCAGGGTAACCCTGTAAATGCCCAAATTTAAAGCTTTTGTGATTGAAAGTTTCCTAAAATATCTTGTACACTTCTTATCCTTTCTTGAATCTCAAATTAAAGAAAGTCACACCTCTACCTAATCCCATCCCCAACCTCCCACCAGCCCTCCACCTCCCTGAGATGAAATGCAGCACCTGGCAAGTCTTGATCCACCAGCGATTATTCTCCTCTTCTACACAACAAAGAAAATGAAGCCTTTCAAAGTTAGAATATTTAAAGGGCTATGTTTGCAGACATGGGAAGCTGAGGGTCCCATCCATGAGCTGAGCAGCCCTGTCTTCCCTGCCCCTTGTGCACAGCGGTCTCTGTCTCCCAGGATGGCTGCTTCACCCCAGACACCACCAGCTGCACCACTGCAGTTTGCTGCTCTGTTTACGTGGAGGGGTGTTTCCTGGGGATGACTTTTTCATATATTTTATGCTATTGTAATTGGATTTATGTATTTATTTATTTTTGAGACAGAATCTCACTCCGTCACCCTGAGTTGAGTGCCATTCTTAAATCATCGGAGCTCACAGCAACCTCAAATCTTGGGCTCAAGTGATCCTCTTGCCTCAGCCTCCTTAGTAGCTGGGACTACAGGCGCCATGACACCTGGCAGGCTATTCTTTTCTATTTTTAGCAAAGATGGGGTCTCACTCTTGCTCAGGCTGGTCGCCAGCTCCTGAGCTCAAGCAATCCACCTGCTTCAGTCTCCCAGGGTGCTGGGATTACAGGTGTGAGCCACCACACTCAGTCTACTGGGCATTTCTTAAGAGATGGCTGCTTCTTAAGATCTAGGATTCCAGAACTAGAAAATAGCATGTGCCTTATTGAGATCTCTGTCTTTTTTTTTTTTTCATTCTGGTATTTTAGGGGTATGAAGAAGTTAGTTCTATAGTTTGGGTAAAAGAAGCCGCTACATTGAGACAGATCAAATTGACAGTCCCCAAACTTTCACACATTTAAAAATAAATGTAGGCTCCAGACAGGACACCCACCTTAGCAGATAATTATTTTCATTCAGTAGCAAAACATTAAACTTCAAATAACTAATTGATTCAATGAATATTTATGAATCTTGAAAGAAATTTAAATAGGCTTAAAACATCCTTTTAACCATTTTTGAAATAGCAACGTAGTTTTTCTTTTTCTTTTCTTTTTTTTTTAAATAATCTCTTTTCATTCTTTAAGGTCTCTGTTAAAACCAACCCTGCTTTGGATACTGAAAAAATAGCTCTAATTGCAACTGTAATAGAAAGTATTTAGCCTAATTCCTTACAAGTAGTTACATCACCAATAACTATTTTCAGATTGGGAGTGAATTTCCATAATTTAATCTTTTGGCAAGCTGAAGCACGATTATAATATTCAGATAGCACATTCTATTTTAAACAGATGAATACATCTGTATTTTAGGTGCTAGATGAAATGTAATAAAAATTGAACAAAGTAAAGGAATTTCAGATTTCTATATGTTCTCCTGAAGCTGTAATGTCTCTTTCTTACTTGGTACTTCATTTAGTATCTAGAGAAAATCTGACACCAATCAGATGACCAAATAAAATCAAGAAGAAAGGACCATTCTCGAGAATTTCCACTGATTAGAATCACTGGTAACACATCAGAAACCTTGGGGATAAGGGTTCAAAACGTATACATGTAAATGTCCCACACAGGATACACTCATGTGTTTCTTTTTGCAAATATCTTTTTGATAGTTGATAGTAGTTGATTCAATGAGTTTTCTGCATCGGGATTCATGACCTATTCAGCCCAAAGCAATCCCAGAACTCCTTTTCGAGGTATTCCCTTGGGTCATAGTCCTGTTAAGAGTTTTGGTCATCAGCTCTGTTCTTAAATCCCCCATATGTAGCCTGCTATTATAACATCTTAGTCTTTCCCAAGCACTGAATTGCAATTCTAGTATTAAGTTATGGCAGTATATTTTGTAACTTCAGGCCAATATTTCTTCTAGTAGGTCATACTGCTTAGTTGACAGTTTTGTAGCCAAGTATTTACAGAGTTCAGGAAATTGAAAATTGCTAAGTAGTTTCGAGAAATGATTTCATCAGGCAATTACCTTGACTTTAGTTCATATGCCATAGTTTAAGTTAAAGAAAAATATTTTTTTCTTGCATATCTGTAATACTTTTATTACCAATTTAAGAAAGCTTAGAGTCCTAAATAAATTTAATACCTCCCTGAGTCAGAAAAAAAAAAATCATCCTGAGTCTGAAAAGTTCATTTCCAGATCTACTTTTACACTTTACTGCCTAAGACTTTGCCACTTCGTTTTGATTTATGGCTGGAAAGGCAGAGTTTGAGAGACTTCACATTAAGGAAAACCAAATATTACGGCTGCAACCTACATTTAAATCCTTAATTCACAGCTTAACTTACAAATGCCGAAATAGCAGATTTAGTTCAGGATTCTGAAAAACAATTAAATACTTTATTTCATCCCCTAAAAGGTCTTTCAGTCACAATAAGCTCTTCAGTCACAAAATATAACTAATTTGACCTCACAACATATTAGGAATTTGACTGGAAGTCATTACAACTAAGCAGTTTTTTATGACTTAAATGTACTTTTTAAAATGGAGTGTAGCCATATGACAATGGAAGAAACAGCAGAAGCACAAATATTCTTTGTATCCAAGTGCTATCCAGTCTTTTTAAAGCCAGACTGTCTCCCTGTCCCCTACACAGCATCGTGCTTGTCTCTGTCCAAACCTCTTGCCTTAATCTACTCTACGACCAGACCTCCTCTTGGCCTCCCTGACATGGGCCTATCATCACCATTCCTCTGGGAGCTGCTGGTTATGCCTGCTGCTCCACTCTAATCACTCACACTTTTTGAGTGCCAGTTACATGTGTTCAAGCACTGGTCTGGCACTGGAGTTATGGCAGTGAACACGATAGACACTCCTCAATCCTACTGTTGGGCTCCTGTCTCAACTGACATAACTATGCTTCAGACTCATTTTCTTGGCCAGGCATGGTTGTAGTAGCAGACCCACCAACAGGGTAATGATCAAAATCTGTTCATGATGGAACAAACTCATTTTGTTTTTGTGAGTATAGTACCCTTTCCAAATCTAACCTAATTTAAATCTTTCTTCTAAAATGAAGACCTTATTTAGGTATAATAAGCTGCATAGGTAAAAGGTAAAAGATTTGCAATCTGATTAAGAAGTTCTTACTAAGGGGATAATTTCCATATACATTGAAAGACTCCAGAGTGTAATCTGATACTCAATTGTTTTTACAATTGAGACCCTATTTCTTTTCTTCTTTTTCTAAACCTTTTTAATGTAAGAGTTTCAATGATTTCTAATAAATATTTCATCGAGTTTCTATATTTAATATAACAGTTGGTGAATGCAACTATTTCCCAGCTGATTCTTAAATAGAGTAACTGATGTGGAAAGGAATGAGGCCAGGCCAGTCAACGATTCAATTCAACATATACATAATGTATTTCTTCTCCAAACTTGTGTAGGGATTTAAAAAGAATAATGAGATCATTGCCCTTGAAACATTCTAATAGCAAGTAAGAAGTACCAACTACATATCTTATTATTTCCTTATTTTCTAAACCTCTCCATTCCTTCTAGTTCATTTCATCAGTTTCTAAACTTCTAGCTTTTGGGAATTTGTCCCTGGCCAGAAGTGAACACTGCATTAAGTCAGAAGAGTAAGAGAGAAGACATGTTTAGGAGCTTGACCTATCATATACAAAATGTATTATAAAGCAAAATTGTGTGATACAGGTAAAAATAGAAGACTACAACAATGAAACTGGATAGAGTTTTGGAATTTAACCAAGCCTATAAATTTAGCAAATTATAGTACAGTGTGAAATAAAATAATGGACAAATAAGTACCATAAGATCCAGACAAACTAAAAAAATTTTTTTTTTTGCTAGGCGCAGTGACTCATGCCTATAATCCCAGCATTCTAGGAGACCAAGGTGGTACTCAAGAGCTTGAGACCAGCCTGAGTAAGAAAGCATATAAAAGGTATATAAAAGATAAGCTGAGATAGGATAAAATAAGAGAAGATATTTTATTTTTTTATTTTCTACTAAAACAGAAAAACTAGCCAGGCATGTGGTGAGCGCCTGTAATTCCAGCTACTCAGGAGGCTGAGGCATGAGGACTGTTTGAGCCCAAGAGTTCAAGGTTGCTGTGAGCTATGATGATGCAATGACATTAAATCCCAGAGTGACAAAGTGAGACTCTGTGTCAAAAGAAAAATTTCTTTTTAAAATTTTCGAGACAGGGGTTTTCTCTGTTACCTGGGCTGGAGTGCAGTGTTGTCATCATAGCTCTCTGCAACCTCAAAGTACCTGGCTCCAGCCATCTTCCTGACTTAGCCTCCTAAGTAGTTGGCAGTGCAGGCATGCATAACACCTGACTAGTGGTTTTTTTTTGGATAGGGTTGGGGTCTCACTGTTGTCCAGCAGCTGAACTGCTGCTCTTCAGTTCAAGTAATCTTCCTGCTTCAGTCTCCCAAAGTGGTAAGATTACAGGCAGGCGCCACCTTGCCTGATTGTTTTTTTTTTTTTTAAGAAACTTTCAAACAATAAAACTTAGGATATATGAAAGTATTGAAGCAAAAGAATAAATCATTAATAACAAAGTTCATAACTGAGAACTTTGTTCAGCAAAAGGCTAAAAGTAAAACAATGGAAAATTATTCCTGATGAATATGATAAACTTGCATATGACAAACCAATATAATTTTGTCAAAAGTAATATTATATCTTCCTTATACAAATGCTTAAAAGTTGTAAACAATGATTCATATCCTTTGACAAGCCTCATGTTGATCCTGCAAGACCTTACTCAATGTTCCCTTCTCTATGAAGCCTTTTTCTTCCACTTTGAGTAAAGACAATAACGTCTTCTACTTGCTTCTAGAGACTCATTTGTATTGTTAATTTTTTTACTGGATTAGCTTATAATTTATCTTTTATATATCTGTTTCTTTTGTGAATTTATCAGCTAATCATTTTTTTTTAAATCCTCAAGTCCTAACAGAATGTGTTTTCCACATAATGAGTACTAGATAAGTGTTTGTTCAGTACAAAGAAAATTCCCTAAGATCCCAACTCTTTAAAATTTAAAAAAAAAATCCTGATTCATTAATATGAGGATTTTTTAAAACATTATGAAAGAAAGATGGGGAAGGCAAACTATAATGATATACAGTCTGAGCTATTGCTTCTAGAGATGACATAATGAAGAAAAAGTAAGTAGATGAAAAGTAAACTACTTATGAAGTATATTAGGACAGAGGATATTTTCTGGCAAAGAAGCTTATGGCTCAAACTTGGGGGAAGTTTACTTCCTGTGTACGTAATGTCCAAAACGAATGTTTCTGACTGATAGGGTGAGAGGAGGCTGTCTGTTCAGGGGTGATTCTAGGCTCCCTCCATCTTCTGACTATACCGTTTTCACTATTTGGCTTCAAAGATTCTGCACCAAGCCCCTTAAAAGAGGAAAACAGGGATGGAGAAAGCAAATTCACTTTTCAACCATCATGGTCTGGTAATAATGGCATATTTATTCTGATTTGGGTTCTGTTGGTGAGAACTAATCTCATTGCCCACCTAGTTTCAAGAGAAGTTGGGAAATATTGCCCCCAAGAGCAACCTCTTCACAGTAACTATGTTATAGAAGTGGGTACATAAACTTGACACAGAGGTATACATCTCTACCTCATGATTTCCTATATCTTCTTCTAAATTCTTCTTAAATTAATATCTAAGACATATTATTTCATATGCATATATTTAAGTTCATTATTTCATATGCATATATTTAAGTTCTGGAAGCTACATACACACATGCATATACACTTTATGAATCTTTGGGAAATATAAAGTTGGGGCTACAAGCAAGCCAACAAAATTAGGGATTCTTCCCCAAGTTAGATTTGAGTAGTCTTACTTATCTCCCAGTTCAACTACATCCTACTTTCTACCAATGGTTCTCAGACTTTCTGAAATAATTACTGCACACATTATGAATTAGGTAGTAGGCTGGACAATGGTAATACATGAAAAATGAGGCAGGGTTCTTAGGATCTCATGGGAATTCTCAGCCTAGGACAGAGAAAGACACAAAAGCAAGTACATAATTAAAATATCCAGGATAGACGCAACAAGAAAATATGCCCAGATTTTAAGCTTAATTATCTTTCTTATTGTTCGTTTTTTCTCAGTATTCCTTCTGGATTATAGACTGTTTCCCTTTTGAGATTCTTTCTGGATAATGTGGAATAGCCTGTGTGCCTTTTAAAGAATTCTCTTATCTCCATGATATTGACAACAACACTGACAGGGACGGTAAGAAAGATTGCCAAAAGGTTCTTCACCTCCCTGACACAGGTTTTGTTATGGCTGCTTCATTCTGTCTTTCAAAGAGCAGCTATCACTGTGGCCACGTGCAGTAACAATTTAGACTCCTTTTTATTGTTCCCCAAATGACTCTAAATGCATTATTTAAATGCCTAAAAGAATTAAGAGTTTATTTAATGAGGAGTGGGGTTGGACATAACCAACATTGAATCTCATTTAAAGACATTTACACCTTAGAACTTTTTTTCCCCATTTTTAAAGGTCATTATGGTAATACTTATTTTATCTAAAATAAATATTTTGAGTAGTTGAAAAGTAAATGATTTATTTGTGAGTATTGTAGTTCCAAAGGGAGGGGAAGGGAGGGGGGCGGATGGATGGAGGGAGGGCAATTGAGGGGATCACACCTACGGTGCATCTTAGAAGGGTACAGGTGAAACTTACTAAATGCAGAATATAAATGTCTTCATATAGTGATTAGGAAAATGCCATGAAGGCTATGTTAAACAGTTCGATGAAAATATTTCAGATTGTATAT
>CAUYRH010010654.1:0-18353 GCA_963574655.1 Perodicticus potto
TTTTCTGCCAATGCACAACACCAACGTCCAAAAATGGTTAACCCTTCCATTAAAAAAAAAAAAAAAAAAAAAAAAAAAGCTAAAATGAAATTAAGAAAATAATTTTGGCCAGGTGAGGTGGCTCATGCCTGTAATCCTAGCACTCTGGGAGGCTGAGAAGGGTGGATCGTCATGCTCAGGAGTCTGAGATTAGCCTGAGCAAGATGGAGACCCTGACTCTACCAAAAATAGAAAATCTAACTAGTCATCATGGAGAGTGCTGGTAGACCCAGCTACTAGGGAGGCTGAGACAGGAGGATCGCTTAAGCCCAAGAGTTTCAGGTTGCTGTGAGCTATGATGACACCACGGTACTCTACCTAGGGTGACAGAGTCAGAGTCTGTCTCAAAAAAAAATTTTGTTTTACTTATGATAGTATCAAGAAGAATAAGATACTTAGAAATATACATATATATATAGAGAGAGAGAGAGAGAGAGTCTCACTCTGTCACTTGCACTAAAGTGCCGTAGCCTCAGTTTAGCTCACAACAACCTGAAACTCCTGGGTTCATGCAATCTTCTTGCCAAAGCCTCGTAAATAGCTGGGACTACAAGCACACACCACCACACCTGGATAATTTTTCTATTTTTAATAGAGACAGGGTCTTTCTTTGCTCAGGCTGTTCACACTCCTGAACTCATGTAATCCTCCCAACTTTGCATCCCAGACTGCAGGGATTACAGATGTGAGCCACCATGTCCAGCCAATACATTTAGTAAAGCAAGTGCAAGAATTGTGCGCTGAAATTACAAACTTTTGTTGAAAGAAATTAAAGAAGATCTAAATAAAATGCAAAAGACCTAAAACAGGTAAAACAATTTTGAAAAAGAAGGTTAAATTTGGAGAACTTAGACTGTCCATTTTCAAAACTCACTAAAAAGATACAGTAATTTAGTCATAGGGTGTTGGCATTAGACCAATGGAACAGAAATGTGAGTTCAGAAACAAACTCTCACATTTACAGTCAATTGATTTTCACAAGACAGCCAATGCAATTCAATGGGGAAAAACAGGCTTTTCAACAAATGGTGGTCAGACCACTGACGAGAAAACCAAACCAAATAAAACATGACTTTAGATCCTTACTTCTTACCATACATAAAATCAACTCAAAAATGAATCTGGAGGCCAGCCTTGGTGACTCAGGCATATAATCCTAGAAGTCTGAGAGGCTGAGGCAGGAGGATACCTTGAGATCAGGAGTTTGAGACTAACCTGAGCAAGAGTGAGACTCCATTTCTATTAAAAATAGAAATATTGGTAGCACCCGTAGCTCAGCGGGTAGGGCGCCAGCCACATACACCCAAGCTGGTGGGTTTGAATCTGGCCCGGGCCAGCTAAAACAACAAGGACATCTGCAACAAAAAAAAAATAGCCGGTAAAGTGAGACTCTGTCAAAAAAAAAAGAATAGCTGGGCACTGTGGCGGATGCCTGTAGTCCCAGCTACTTGGGAGGCTGAGGCAAGAGAATCACTTAAACCCAAGAGTTTGAGGTTGCTGTGAGCTGTAACACCATGGCATTCTACCGAGATGACATAGTGAGACTTTGTCTCAAAAAAATAAATAAATAAATAAAAATATAAACTGGGCATCATAGCAGACCCTTTAGTTCCAGCTACTTGGGAGACTGAAGCAAGAGGATTGCTTGAACCCAGTTTGAGGTTGCTGTGAGCTAGACTGAGGCCATAGCACTCTAACCTGGGCAATAGAGTGAGACTCTGTCTCAAAAAAAAAAAAAAGTAGATCTGGACCCAACTATAAGGCCTAAAATTTCCAGACAGAAATAGAAAAGAATCTTTATGACCTTAAGTGAGGCAAAAATTCATTAGCCAAAACAACAAAAACATGATCCATACTAGAAACATGGATAAATTATATTTCATAAAAGTAAAAAATTTTTCCATTAAGCAAATGAGGAGATAAACTATAGACTGGGAGAAAATATTTGCAGATCATATATCTGATAAAGGACTTGTATCCAGAATATATAAAGAACTCTTGCAGCTTAATAATAATAATACAAACCAATTTGAAAACATGCAGAAGACTTAAATAGACATTTAACCAGTGAAGATATGCAAATGGCTAAATAAACACATGAAAAGATGTTCAACATTATTACTTATTAGAGCAGTGGTTCTCAACCTTCCTAATGCGGTGACACTTTAATACAGTTCCTCATGTTGTGGTGACCCCCAACCATAAAATTATTTTTGTTGCTACTTCATAACTGCAATTTTGCTACTGTTATGAATTGTAAAGATCTGATATGCAGGAGACTCCCAAAAGGATCGCGACCCGCAGATTGAGAACCGCTGCATTAGAGGAATGCAAATAAAATCCACTCGCCAGGCTGACTATAATAAAAGGACAGATAATAACAAGTGTTTAGCAAAAATGTGGAGGAATGAGCCTTCTTACCCTGCTGATGAAAAAGTAAAATGGTGCAGCCTCTTTGAGAAAGTTTGGCAGTTCTTCAAAAACTTAGGCTTAGAGTTACATGACCCAGCAATTCCACTCCTAGTTATATACAAAAGAGAAATGAAAAGATATATCCACAGAAATATTTCTACACATGTGTTCATATCAATTTTCTGATAGGCAACAATTAGAAATGATCCAAGTGTCTGTCAACTGGTGAAGGGATAAACAAAAAGTAGTGTATTTATTAAGTGGGCTACTACTGAGCAATAAAAGGAACAAAGTACTGGTACATGCTACAACATGGATGAAAACAACATGTTCAACATGTTCAAAAACATCCAGAACCCTTGGCTCGGTGCCAGCCACATACACCAGGGCTAGCAGGTTCACGCCTGGGCCGGCCCTTCTAAACTACAATAACAACTACAATAGAAAAAAAATAGCTGGGTGTTATGGCGACTGCCTGTAGTCCCAGCTACTTGGGAGGCTTATGCAAGAAAATCGCTTAAGCCCAAGAGTTTGAGGTTGCGGTGAGCTTTGTTGCCACGGCACTCTACTGAGGGCAACATAGTGAGACTCTGTCTCAAAAAAAAAATCCAGAACCCAGATGCCAAAGACCACACATATGATTCCATTTATATTAAATGTCTAGAGAAAAGATCTATGTAGACAGAAAGTAGATTAATTGCTGCCTAGGCTTGGGGAAGTGGAGATTAATTGCAAATGGACATGAGAGTTATCCTCAGGTTGACGGAAACTTTGAAGTAGATTGTAGTGATGGTCATGAAACCCTGTAAATGTACTAAAAAATAGTGATTTGAACAGTTACAACAGTGCATTTTATGACCTGCAAATTATACGTCAATAAAGTTGTTTTTAAAAACAGCTAGTGAACATGGAAATATAATTAATACCACCAGTCATTTCGGGAATAAAATTAAAATCATAATGAAATTTCATTTATGTAAAATATACATAAATAGATTTGTAAAAAACAAAAAAACGTACTGGGAAATGCTAGGGTATGTACACCCACTAAAATGTCTGAAATTAAAAAAGGCAGACAGTATGAATTATTGGCAAAGGCTCGGCACCCATAGCTCAGCGGCTAGGGCGCCAGCCACATACATCAGGGCTGGCATCTTTGAACCTGGCCTGGGCCTGCTAAACAATGACAACTACAACAAAAAAATAGCCAGGCGTTGTGGCGGGCACCTGTGGTCCCAGCTACTTGGGAGGCTGAGGCAAGAGAATTGCTTAAGCCCAAGAGTTTGAGGTTGCTGTGAGCTGTGATGCCACAGCACTCTATTGAGGGTGACGAAGTGAGACTGTGTTTTAAGGAAAAACCTATAAAAGAATGAAGGTAGCAAACCAGGGGAGAAGGAGTGGTGTGGCTGTGGCCTCTTCCATGTGTCAGGAATTGTTTCATGTGGCATGGGAAGCTTGAGGAGTTCTTCCATCAGGAGGCAAGGGGGTTAGGCCTATTGGTCTGTCATTGGTCACTGCTGGTGCTGTGGGGTAAGGGTGAGAGGTGTTTGAAGTTCCCAGTTGCCTTCAGAAGATGTGACTCCCCTTAGGCAAAGGTAGTTATTTGAAGTTTGAAGGTGCAAAGTGTTAGCTGGGGAATGGATGTACCAGTTATGAAGGGGATCAATGTGAGGCGCCAACAGTGTCTACTCTAGTTCATCCCTTGCACCAATCAGATCCACTTGCTGCTCTACATTAAGTTCATTTTATTTGGGCATAGATTTTCCAGGATTTTGGTTGGTTAGAATTTCCTTGGGAAAATTATAGGAGGAGATTTAGTTAAACAAATCACAGCCTTGAGTGCTTTAGTTGGTCCTGAGACTATAATTTATATTCTCATTTTCTTCCTCCATCACTCACTGTAGATTTCCACTTGGTTAGCTCTTCTCATGGTCTAGATGGCTTGCCTTTTGGGTTGACATACACCCTCATCCTTGTAGTTCTGAACTTCAGTTTCCATTACCTTATCAGGTCTGTACTTGTACTTTCATAGTTAAACTGTACATTAGAGTACCAAAAATACCCTGGTAGGTCACCTGAATGCCAGACATGCTTTTCTCTGCCCACATTATGTAGTAGCAACCCTTCCTCTTCATGATGATCAAAAGTCAATGACCACTGCCAAAATAGTAGCTCTTTTTCTGTACCTACTGGTCTACTGGCAGAAAGAGCCTAAAGCAACCAGGAAGTAGATGCAGCTTTAAGTGGAGTAGGAATCTTACTGCATCCCTTTGTGGAAGTGATGGCCCTTTGAGAACCAAGGCCTCTAGATGCACATAGCCTAAAGTTGTGGAGACAGGAAGGACACGTCCCCTCTGCCGGTCGTTAAGAGTGATGGTGAGAGGGTTACTCTTACTTTCATCTCTTGGTTCTTACACCTATGTATTTTACCTATTAGGGACCGGACCAGAGCATTATATAATGACCACTGATTCTGAGTCCAAGTCAGCAAACTTTTTAAATAAAGGACCAGATAGTAAATATTTTAGGCACTGTAGACCATATGGTCTCTGTTGCTGCTACACAATTCTGTTGTTATAGCATGAAAGCTGCCAAAGACAGTATGTAAACAATTGAGCGTGGCTGTGTTCTGATAAATCTTTATTTACAAAAACAGGAAGTGGGCTGCATTTGTCTTATGGACCATAATTTGGCACATGCTAATTTAGAGTACAGATGCTCCTCTGCTTATAATGAAGTTATGTCCCATTATAAGTTGAAAATACTTTAAGTAAAAAATACATTTATTTATTTATTTATTTAGAAAGAGTCTCACTCTGTTGCCTTGGGTAAAGTGCCGTTATGTCGTAGCTCATAGCAACCTCAAACTCGTGTGCTCAAGCAATCCTCTTGTCACAGCTTTTCCAGTAGCTAGGACTACACCGCAGCGGCCGCGCACACTCTTCGCGCGGCTTGCTGCTTTTGTCTCGCGCAATCTTCTCAGGTCCTCCGTGAGCTGGAAGAAGCCGAAGTGTCGACGGAAAAAGCCGAAGCTGCGCCCCGTGAGTGAGGCCTTCACGAAGAGCGGCAGAAAGTACCGAAGTTCTCCGACGGGAGGAGTGAGGGAGTGGAATCTCCGGAAAGAGCCGAACCTTGGAATCGAGCTTAATCTCTGGAGGGGCCGAGAACGAGCGCCGGAAACCTTCGGAAAGGGCCGAAGTCCGGGACGGTTAGGCTTGTCGGAAGTGGCGAATTGCTGGGACTGTGCCTGTGTAGAAGGCCGGGCGAGCCTGCGGAAAAAGCCAAAGACTGGGGCAGTTTGAATTGTCGGAAGACGCCGAACCCTTAGTGGGGGCTGGACGCAGATAGACACGAGGACCCACAGAAACTTCCGAAAGTCGAGGCGCTGACCTCCGAAAGGTTACGGAGACCTAGGAAGCCGGCTAAAACCTAGCTTCGGGTGTTTTCGGAAGCAGAAGTCACCGCCTGCCGATCCCTACATCCGCTGTCCGGAAATAGCCGACGCGCTTCGGAGGCAAGCTCGGGGCCGGGGGCCGGGGTAGCGCGCGAGGAGCGCGGAAGTGGAGAGGGGGTGGAGCCGGGGCGGGGCTAGGCGGGCTGCCGGGGGCCTGACTAGGTAGGAGGCGGTGAAGCGCCGGCGGCGGCCTGAGGTAACCATAGCCAGTGGCGGAAGTAGTTGAAGCGGCCAGAGCCGGCGGGCGGCAAGGCAAGGCTAGAGCTGCGCAAGGCCCCACACGGCCTCCTCAGCATGTCGGACTTCGAAGAGTTCGAGCGGCAGCTTAACGAGAATAAACAAGAGCGGGACAAAGAGAACCGCCACAGGAAGCGCAGCCACAGCCGCCCTCGAAGCCGGGACCGCAAGCGTCGGAGCCGGAGCCGGCACCGACGCAACCGGGACCAGCGGAGCACCTCCCGGGACAGGCGGCGACGAAGCAAACCTTTGGCCAGAGGCGCTAAAGAGGAGCACGGTGGGTTAGTTCGTTCCCCCCGCCATGAGAAGAAGAAAAAGGTCCGTAAATACTGGGACGTGCCGCCCCCTGGCTTTGAGCACATCACTCCAATGCAGTACAAGGCCATGCAAGCTGCAGGTCAGATTCCAGCCACTGCCCTTCTCCCCACCATGACCCCTGATGGTCTTGCTGTGACCCCAACGCCGGTGCCTGTGGTGGGGAGCCAGATGACCAGACAGGCCCGTCGCCTCTATGTGGGCAATATCCCCTTTGGCATCACTGAGGAGACCATGATGGAGTTCTTCAACACCCAGATGCGCCTGGGGGGGCTGACCCAAGCCCTTGGCAACCCTGTCTTGGCTGTGCAGATTAACCAAGACAAGAATTTTGCCTTTTTGGAGTTTCGCTCAGTGGACGAGACTACCCAGGCCATGGCCTTCGATGGCATCATCTTCCAAGGCCAGTCACTGAAGATCCGCAGGCCTCATGACTACCAGCCGCTGCCTGGCATGTCAGAGAATCCCTCTGTCTATGTGCCTGGAGTTGTGTCCACTGTGGTCCCTGACTCTGCCCACAAGCTGTTCATTGGGGGCTTACCCAATTATCTGAATGATGACCAGGTGAAAGAACTGCTGACATCGTTTGGGCCTCTTAAGGCCTTCAACCTGGTCAAGGACAGTGCCACGGGGCTCTCCAAAGGCTACTCCTTCTGTGAGTACGTGGACATCAATGTCACGGATCAGGCCATCGCAGGGCTGAATGGGATGCAGCTGGGGGATAAGAAGCTCCTTGTCCAGAGGGCAAGTGTGGGAGCCAAGAATGCCACACTGAGCACCATCAATCAGACGCCTGTGACCCTACAAGTGCCGGGCCTGATGAGCTCCCAGGTACAGATGGGCGGCCACCCGACCGAGGTTCTGTGCCTCATGAATATGGTGCTGCCCGAGGAGCTGCTGGATGACGAGGAGTACGAAGAGATTGTGGAGGATGTGCGGGATGAGTGCAGCAAGTATGGGCTCGTCAAGTCTATCGAGATCCCCCGGCCTGTGGATGGTGTCGAGGTGCCTGGCTGCGGAAAGATATTTGTGGAGTTCACCTCTGTGTTTGACTGCCAGAAAGCCATGCAGGGCCTGACAGGCCGCAAGTTTGCCAACAGAGTGGTTGTCACAAAGTACTGTGACCCCGACTCTTACCACCGCCGGGATTTCTGGTAGAGGTGGGCAGTGGAGGGTGGGGGCAGGGCTGGCTAGGGGCTTCTTCCTCCACCCAACCCCCTTTTTCCCCTCTGAAGATGATGGGCAGAGGAATGACAGTTGAATGACAGCTGGCAGTAACTGGAATGGCAGCAATTAAGGGTGGGGAGGTAGGGGGTAGGAGGTTAGGGCAGGGAGGGGACTGGGAAGTGTGCACACAGGCCCACTCAGACACACACCCACACAGACACAGAGGGAAGGGGTTGGGATGGGGATGGGGTGCACAGCAGTGTGGTTAGGACCCCCATAGCCCCTCCCAAAATAGCTTCTCCTTCTCCCTTGGACCCCCCCTCTCTTCCCCATGGTAGAAGTATGTTTATATTTTATGGCAAAACTATTTTCAATTTTGTTGTCTTGCCCTCAGTGCCCAGCCCTCCCTTTTACCAGGACCACAGCTCCATTCCTCCAGCTTCTGGTCCTCTCTGACCCCCTGGTTTCTTACATAGTTGACAATCTCCTCTTAAGTCTCCCCGACCTGTGCCCAGCCCCTGTTCCTATCCTCCTTTCTGTGGCAGTTTCATATTTGCTAAGATAAATTTGCTCATTAAACATTTTGTTGTATTTTTTAAAAAGCAAAAATAAAATAAAATAAAAAATAAAAGAGGAACTTTATTTCAGCTGGCGGAGCGACAGAAAAAAATGCATTTAATAAATCTATCCTACTGAACATCGTAGCTTAGCCTAGCCCACTTTAACATGCTTAGGACACTTAACATTAGATTGCAGTTCAACAAAATCATTTAACACAAAGCCTGTTTTTTTGTTTTTTTTAAGAGACAGAGTCTCACTTTATCACTTTCGGTAGAGTGCTGTGCCGTTGCAGCTCACAGCAACCTCCAACTCCTGGGCTTAGGTGATTCTCTCGCTTCAGCCTCCTGAGTAGCTGAGACTAAAGGCGCCTGCCACGACACCTGGCTATTTTTTGTTGCAATTTGGCTGGGGCTGGGTTTGAACCCGCCACCCTTGGTATATGGGGCCGGTGCCCTACCCACTGAGCCACAGGCACCGCCCAAAGCCTGTTTTTGTTGTTGTTGTTGTTGTTGTTGTTTGTTTGAGGCAGAGCCTCACTTTGTCACCCTTGGTAGAATGCCATGGTGTTATAGCTCACAGCAACTTCAAACTCTTGGGCTGAAGGATTCACTTGCCTCAGCCTCCTGAGTAGCTGGGACTACAGGCACCAGCCACAACACCCGGCTATTTTTGTTTTTTAGAGATGGGGGTGGGGTGGGAGGTGGTCTTGTTCTTGCTTGGGCTGGTCTCGAACCCGTGAGCTCAGGCAATCCAGACGCCTCGGCCTCCCAGAATGCTAGGATTACAGGAACGAGACACGGCCGTGCGCCCGGCCTCACAATGCCTGTTTTATAATGAAGTGTGGACTATCTCAAGTAAGTGTCAGCTGTTTACTCTAGATCCCATGGCTGCCTGGGAGGTGTGGCTCACTGCTGCTGCCCAGCATCATGAGGAAGTATCCTACTGCATATTGCTAAGCTGGGAAAAGATCAAATCTGAAATTCAAAGTACATTTTTACTGAATAGGTCTCACTTTCACATTATTGTTAAGTTGAAAAATCCCAAGTCAAGCTATTATAAGTTGGAAGCCATCTGTATATACTGCATCTTAAAGGGTACTGCCCCATCCTCACAGGAGTGGTCTCTAAGCTAGTCCTTCAGCTATGCCTTTGAAGTGCCTTTTTATCACTATTACACCAGCAGCTTCTGAATGTTGCAGAATGTGGTGGGGCTAATGGGTGGGTTCCATTGTCACATGTCCACTGCTGCATCATATTTTTCATAAAGTGTGCCCCTCGAGGTGACATTATGAGAGATCCTATGTTGGTAGACCAGATACTTTAGGAACCCACAGAAAGTGGTCCTGACTGAGGTTTTGTGGAAGAACAGTAAAAATATTCATGTGGCATATATGTCAATATCTGTCAGAATGAACTAATTTTTCCAGAGGGAAGGGGTCAAATGTAATCATTTTGACACCACATGACTGGTTCGTATCCTGAAGGGGTGGTGTCACATTGAGGACTTGGCATTGTTCTCTGTTACTGGAAGATTAGAATTTCAGCCATGGCAATCTCTAGATTAGCCCATCCTGTTGGGCCCATGCTGTGCGTAGCTACATCTCTGCTACTGTGGCTAATTTACTGTGCAAGCACTGGGGTGACAGAGGGCAGACTGATATCAACTGGCCAGGTCATACTGTCATCTTGGTCATTTGGTGCTTCTTCAGTGGTTACTTTTTGGTAAGTGTTAAAATGAAGAGATGAACCCTTTACACTTTGTACCCATTCCCATGGTTCCACCCACATGACTTTTCCCCAGACGTCCTTTTTAATTTTTTTCTTTTTTTTGAGACAGTCTCACTTAGTCGCCCTGGGGTTGAGTGCCGTGGCATCATAACTCAGAGCAACCTCAAACTCTTGGGATCAAGCAATCCTCTTGTTTCAACCTCCCAAGTAGCTGGGACTACAGGTGCCTGCCACAATACCCAGCTAATTTTTCTATTTTGTAGAGACTAGGGACCTTGCTTTGCTCAGTCTGGTCTCAAACTCCTGAGCTCAGGCAATCCACTTGCCTAGGCCTCCCAATGTGTGCTAGGATTACAGGCGTGATCTAGCCAGGCATTTTTTTTTCTTTTTGTGACAGAGTCTCATGTTGCCCTCGGTAGAGTGATGTGGCATCACAGCTCACAGCAACCTCAAACTCTTGAGCTTAAGCAAGTCTCTTACCTCAGCCTCCCACGTATCTGGAACTACAGGTACCTGCCACAACGCCCGGCTATTTTTTTGTTGTTTAGCAGGCCTGGGCCTGAACCCACCAGCCCTGGTGTATGTGGCCGGCGCCCTAACCACTGAGATATGGGCGGCGAGCCCAGCCAGACTTTTTTTTTATAGACAGAGTCTCACTATGTCGCCCTTGGTAGAGTGCCGTGGCATCACAGCTCACAGCAACCTCCAACTCTTGGGGTTAAGCAATTCTCTTGCCTCAGCCTCCCAAGTAGCTGGGACTACAGGTGCCCGATGCAACACCCGACTGTTTTCTGGTTGTAGTTGTCATTGTTGTTTAGCTTGCCCGGGCTAGGCTTGAACCCACCAGCCTCAGTGCATGTGGCTGGCACTGTAACCACTGTGCTACGGGCACCGAGCCCAGACAGACATTCTTGACCCTAGTCTTTCCACCCTTCCCTTTCAAGTTCCTGACTATTCAACCGAGGCATATACTGTTGCCCATGAATCAATATACATTATAATTTTAGGCTACTTCTTCACTCACACAAAGTGGATAACCAAGGATACCACCAAAAGCTCTGCCCACTGTCTTTCACAGACACCTTTGAGTGGGGCTGTACAGAAAAGCAGGCACACATTTTCAGCTTGTACCCAGATACTCAGCCAATCCACCCATGAACCAAATTTAAGCTCTTTCCTTTCATGTCAGCTGGTTGTAAGGGACACTTCCTTTTCCATGTGCCCATAGGCATGAGTAGAGAAAGAAGCACTGCAATAGTAGTGGGTGACATCAAGGTGTGGACCACCTGTTTCTGCAGTTTCTTTGTGCCCTCTTAGGCTGCTTGAGCTCAAACTTGATGGATGTACCACTTTATCACACTCTAGCTTGCTGCTGGGCTTGCCCATCCTTATGATTAGGTGGGTATGACAGAACCTAGCTCACGATGGGCAATTCTGGGAACATGGTTATTTGATGTCCCAAGGACAAGTGCTCAATCTCTATAAGGGCATAGGAGCTGCTTTTCACATGGTATATAATTCTCTGCTTCAGATGGCATGGCCCTGTTTCAGAACCTAAGAGTTTGCACTGCACTGTTCCTATTTGAGCTTGTTACAAACTCCACTTTTTTTTTTTTTTGAGACAGAGCCTCAAGCTGTCACCCCTGGATAGAGTGCCGTGGCATCACAGCTCACAGCAACCTCCAATTCCTGGGCTCAAGCGAGTCTCTTGCCTCCGCCTCCCAAGTAGCTGGGACTACAGGCACCCGCCACAATGCCCGGCCATTTTTTGGTTGCAGCCGTCGTTGTTTGGCGGGCCTGGGCTGGATTTGAACCCGCCAGCTCAGGTGGACGTGGCTGGCGCCTTAGCCCGTTGACCCACAGGCGCCGAGCCTTTTATGGTTTAATATATGATACCATATAGAGTAATAGGAACTACGACATTTTGTATAAATAAGAGAGAAAAATTATGGTTTTTGTGGGAGCTATAATTTTGCATATCCAGATGTCAGATGTGTGTAAACTTTTAATGATAACGTAGTGTTAATGTATATTTTTACTTAAGATAAATATCCATTGGTGCAGCTAGACACTCCTCTGTACTGGAGAGTTGATACCATTGACTTGTGATGGTTATTGGAGTGTCAGAGAAATTTTCAGTTTAGGAGCATAAATTATAAGAAATTATTTTAAAACTCTAACCTAACTCAGTCTTTTATTCTGGAATATTTGAAAATTAAGAGTGAATTAGAAATGCTCATCTTTGCAGTAGAATACATGAAGCCTTGGTTTTAACATGAATATTGACCTGCTTCACCTTTGGAATTTTCTTTAGATTATCTTTGTTTTACTATCACTTAATCATTCTGTTTAAAATAACACAAAAATGAAAACGGCCCATTTCTTTTATTTTTTTTTTTTGAATTGTGTTCCAAACGTATTTCTTAGTTTTCTTTGTACACATATCTCTTAGACCTTGAGTATATAGTGCTTGTCTTAGGGTTCTTGAGGAGAATCCTAGGGCAAAAGAATTGTGAATTGAGAATTTCTTTGGTGTAAGTTAAATTATCCTCTTTTCTTTTTTCAGCCAAATCAAACAGAAAGCTTACGTTTTTGTACTTAGCAAATGATGTCATCCAAAACAGTAAAAGGAAAGGACCTGAATTCACTAGAGAATTTGAATCTGTCCTTGTGGATGCCTTTTCTCATGTTGCCAGGTATGTTGTCTATTTTTCTTTTGTTTTTTTAAATGCATTATCTTTTCCATCTTTTTATTCTTTCCTTTTCTATGACAGACTTTATAAATTGACAACTTCCTACTTTATAGAGAGTTGTGGAAGTTGTGGTTTTATGCTTTTTTTGGGCCTTTAAGAACTACGTTTCTGAAATTTGTAACATTTTGATACGTTAAAGAGACTCAACCTTCATTCATTTCTTTCTTTTCTTTTTCTTTTTTCTTTTTTTTTTTTTTTTAGAGACAGAGTCTCACTTTACTGTCCTCGGTAGAATGTCACAGCTCATGGCAACCTCCAACTCCTGGGCTAGGGCGATTCTCTTGCCTCAGCCTCCCAAGTAGCTGAGACTACAGGCACCCGCCACAATGCCTGGGTATTTTTTTTGTTGCAGTTTGGCTGAGGTGGGGTTCAAACCCGCCACCCTTGGTATATGGGGCCAACATCCTACCCACTGAACCACAGGTGCTGCCCACAACCTTCATTTCTGAAGGATAGCTTAAAAATAAATAGATTCAGGCTCGGCACCAGTTGCTCAATGGTTAGGGCGCCAGCCACATGAACTGGGGCTTGTGGGTTCAAACCTGGCCAGGGCCTGCTAAACAACAATGACAATAACAACAAAAAAAAAATAGCCAGGCGTGGGTGGTGGGTGCCTGTAGTCCCAGCTACTTGGGACGCTGAGGCAAGAGAATCACTTAAGCCCAAGAGTTTGAGGTTGCTGTGAGCTGTGATGCCATGGCACTCTATCAAGGGCGACACAGACTATCTCAAAAAAAAAAAAAAAAATAGATTCAGCCTTGCACTTGAAATGTGTCTTTTCCCTTAGATATATCCATTTATAGAATTTATTTTTTAATTATGGTATTATGATATTTTCCTTGGTTTGAGTTGTCTTGTTAGCTTATTAAAAAAAAAAAAACAAAGCTAACTAGTCAGGGAAACTTGTAGTAACATAACTTCAATAGCAAGGTATAGTGGCTTTTGCCTTCTGTTTTACTTCTTTCTGGATTTCTAGACGTCTAGCTTACTACAGATATTAGTCATTACTATAACTGTGAAGATAGTAATTATTAGTGTGGAAAGTAGATGCTTGCTCTGGCTATAGTTAGGTCTGCTGTGATTGTGTTTTATGCAGAGAGGAATGGAGGACAGAGCACACATGTTGCTGATATGAAAAGCATACATGGATTAAAAATGTTATAAATCATTTTTCTTCATGTAAAAACAAAAGCTTTCTGTAGGCACAAATTAGATGTCCAGGAAAAGTAAAGGAAAACTATTTTTTAATGTAATATGTTTATAAGTAAACATAAAAATAAATAGATCTTTACAAAAGAAAACTGGGAAGAGTGAAAAGGAGAGCAGTGGGTTGAATATATTGTCTATTGTGTAGATTGTAAGTGGAAGGCCTTAAATGAGAAATTAGGTCTGAAATTCCTTGCAGGGTTGAACAGTTTGAAGGAATAAAATTAGAAATCCAAGAGAAAGGAATGACATCTAGCTTTCCAGAGGTGAAAAAATATATTGTCAACTATATAGCTGAGTCTTCTTTTGATGAACATGGACACTGAAGTAGCAGAAAGTGTTATCAATTTGAAAAAAATACTAAATTCTCACAATAGAATAAACTTAGAACAGACAACTAGAGTAGCTGTCTGAAATTAGAAACTGAATTTCTTGTTTTGATGAGATTTAAAGTTCACAGTTTCTTAGATACTGTCTGTAGCTTTACCTCACTGTGTGACCTCCAATGTGTTATGTAACTTTTTGAGCACAAGTTTCCTAATTGGCTGAAAGGGGGGGACACTATTTATCTCAGAGTTGATGTGAGACTAAAGCAAGACAATATGTTAAAAAGTACATAGTACAATGAATTCTTTGCTCATTTATTAGAATATACTAGATTTTAAATTTCATAAGGGGAAGGACTATTTTTTTTTTTTTTTTTTTATTGTTGGGGATTCATTGAGGGTACAAGAAACCAGGTTACACTGACTGCATTTGTTAGGTAAAGTCCCTCTTACAGTCGTGTTTTGCCCCCAAAATGTGTGGCACACACCAAGATCCCACCCCGCTTCGCTCGGAAGGACTATTTTTTTCCTTCGTCGTACAGAACGTTGGGCACAGATCTGCCAGGTTATGTAGCTTTATGTTAGCCAGGTTATGTTGCATAGCCTTAGAGTAAATGATGTCGCAGGGGCTGGACAATATTGTGGTCTGCTCTGGCACATAGTAGGGATTTAGTAAATATTTGTTGAATGAATTAATTAACATTAACTCATTGGGGGAAAAATGTAGTCTAGAAAATTGGCTGGAGTAATTTCTTGTAGGGATAGTAAACATAATAACTTTTGTTTAAAAATTGATCCGTAATCTTTAGCTGCCCCCAAAGCAGAAAAGTGTAAATAGAGAGGTGTGGGAGAAGGGAGGTAGTCAATACCATGATTAAAAATTAATTTTATACTTGGGGACATTTTAAAACCTATCCATGAGGCACTGAAAGCAACTAAGCAGATTCAATGGCCGTGCAGGGAAAATAAACCTGGTCTTTCTCAGAAAAAAAAAAAAAAAGCTCTGCTTCCTTTCTGTTTGCCTTCTTCTAGTTCTTTTAATGTCCTTCTTGGGTATTATATTCAGGATACTGAGGTTCCCATACTTTTTTCCCCTATCACATTATTAAAACAGAAAGTCTGACAACTCTACTTCAATCCTGGTGTGCCTTACCAACAGTAAGAGTATCCTAATCAATATATGCATTTTGTTTGCTTTTTCTGTGGCCAGTTGATGAACCAAGATAGTTGAGGCATTAATACTGACCAAACTGATTAGGATACCTTTATGATAATTCTCTCTCCTGCTTAAAAACAAACTCTCAAGTCAGAGAAAGTTGCCAAGTTCATAGGGTAAATTTGATTTGAATAGCAGTTTAATTAACCAGCCTGCAAACTTGTTTTCCACACAAGTGCCACTTTCTCAGTTTAAAGGTAGTCATCCATGTCCTTTGTCATTCAACATATATTTGAGTGCCTTCTACGTACTGAATAGTAATCTAGACACTAGAGAACAGCAGTGACCGACGCAAACAAGAACACTTAAATAAACAAGATACTTTCATAGAGGGATAATGTGGACGTAATAAAATGGAATGAAGTTCTAGAAGGGGATCTCTTTTAGGCAGTGTGATTAAGAAAGGCCTCTCTAAGGAGTGACATTTAAGAAAGAAAATGTGGGCTCGGCGCCTGTGGCTAAACGGGCTAAGGCGCCAGCCACGTCCACCTGAGCTGGCGGGTTCAAATCCAGTCCG
Organism: Perodicticus potto; assembly: GCA_963574655.1. NCBI lineage: Eukaryota > Metazoa > Chordata > Mammalia > Primates > Lorisidae > Perodicticus > Perodicticus potto. Next base: position 15,931 of record CAUYRH010010654.1, read on the forward strand.
GGCCCTCCAAACAATGACGGCTGCAACCAAAAAATGGCCGGGCGTTGTGGCGGGTGCCTGTAGTCCCAGCTACTTGGGAGGCAGAGGCATTGAGCCCAGGAATTGGAGGTTGCTGTGAGCTGTGATGCCATGGCACTCTATCCAGGGTGACAGTTTGAGGCTCTGTCTCAAAAAAAAAAAAAAAAGAAAATTATGTGAAGTAGGAACAGCAATTTAGAAGAATTTAAGGTAGAAATAATCTTGGCCTGTTAAGAGAAACAGAATGAAGGGCAGCATGATTAGAACATAGTGAGCGAAGGGGAAAGTGACATCCAGATGAGATCAGAGAAGTAGTCAGGCATTAGTCACATGTACTCTGCAAGCTTTGGGAGAAAGTACGGACTTTATTCTGATGGGATATCAGTGAAGGGTTTTAAGCAGGAAAATGATATGCATTTTTTTTAAAGATTTCTCTTTAAAAATGACTTGGTGGCCGGGCGTGGTGACTCACACCTGTAATCCTAGCATTCTGAGAGGCCGAGGTGGGTGGATTGCTTCAGCTCAGGAGTTTGAGACCAGCCTGAGCAAGAGCGAGGTCCTGTTTCTATTAAAAATAGAAAAGCTAGCCCAGCATAGTGGCAGACTCCTATAGTCCCAGCTACTTGAGAGGCTGGGATTGCTCAAGCCTAGGAGTTTGAGGTTGCTGTGAGCTCTGACCCCATGGCTCTCTACCTAGGACAACAGACTGAGACATTGTCTAAAAAAAAAAGGCTTGGTGTGGAGAATGGCGGAGTGGGGAAATGAGTTTGGAGGGTGTCACTACAGAGTAGGTTAGAGGTGGCATCAGCGAGGACTCAGAAACAGTAAAAAGATAATAGCTTCCATTTATTGAATGCTTGCTTTGGGGTAGATTTTTTTTTCCCTTCACATACAACTGATAGGATTTATCAGAGTGGCAGTTGACAGTGAGGGAAAAGAGATCAAAGATGATTTTTGGGTTTTTGATGCTAAGTGTCTATCCAATGGTGCCATTTACTGAACTGAAAATTGGGAGAAAGATTTGGTGGAAGAAATGCAGAGTTTTATTTTAGCTAAGTTAAGTTTGAGATGGCTAGTAGATATTCCAAAGGGTGATTGTTACCTGATAGGTATACACATACAAAACACAATCAGCAAATAGTAAGGGTACGTGTGGTGACCATTGGAGGACTCTAGGCATAAACTTCCAGGAGTCTCTCCTAATGGATCACACAGATGTACTTAATTCCTCCAGTATGGAATTGTGATGGGGTCGGGAACCTGCAGCCTTGGGGCCACATATGGCCTTCTGCATCCTTGATTATGGCCAAATTTTATAGAACGAATCCTTTAAATAAAGGAATTCCAAACTGTGAAGTTTGGATTCAGTCAAGAGGCTATATTTGGGGATCTGGAGGGCCACATGTGGCTTTGAGGCCATACGTTCCCTACCCCTTGGTCACATAAGCCCCCTCTCTCAGAAAGAAACCAGGTGTTCATTAAGAACCATTTTGTTAACGCAGTGTAGATACAATAACCTCCCCTTTACCAGTTAGGAAATGGAGGGGGCTCTCTGAGATCCCAAGTCTTCAGACATCAGGCAAGAGCCAGCTTTGTCAGCAGGCCTTTCTAAGGGTAGCAGTCTCTAGCTTTTTTTGTTAACTCTTTCTGAACTTTACATGAGTTGCTTTTGAAAGTGGTGAAAATTCTTGCCTTCTGCCATACATAGGATAAGATAAGAACTCACAAATTACTGTGGTTGTACCAAGAAAGTACCATAGAAGTATAGAGGAAGAAAAGGCCCCTGGTGCTGGCTTGACAAGGCCTCGGGTATCCAGCTAGTACTTCAAGCAGCCATTCTTTTGGTGTGTGTGTATGATACAAATTTTTCACTTCTAAGGTCAATTTTGCTATCTGTATTGAAAAGTGGACAGTGATTAAACTTAGAATTAAAGTACATTCTGTGTTGAATATAATACTAAATTGTATATGTAAAAAAATCATCTACTTCATGCGTAGATTGGTGGTAAAGAGTTTTTAGTCTCTTTTCAAGTAACGATTTCTCAGTTCAGAATGGAGTTAGTGCAACCTGAAAAGATGGCTCCTTCTGTTGTAAAACTGTTTTGTTGCTTTAGTTATACCTGATTTTAGGTGCTGAAGTGAGTGACTTCTAATTCACTGGAGCTGCTTACTTCAAAATCTTATTAGAAGAAAGATTTCTTGGCTCAGCGTCTGTGGCTCAACGGGCAAAGGCGCCAGCCACGTACACCTGAGCTGGCAGGTTTGAATCCAGCCCGGGCCCGCCAAACAACAATGACGGCTGCAGCCAAAAAATGGCCGGGCGTTGTGGCGGGCGCCTGTAGTCCCAGCTACTTGGGAGGCAGAGGCAGGAGACTCACTTGAGCCCAGGAATTGGAGGTTGCTGT